>JAEQBH010008183.1:0-209242 GCA_016808115.1 Tetrastigma voinierianum
GAGGAGGCTATATATAATTAGTTTGTGATGAAGGTTTGATGGTTTTACTGAAACCATGTTGTAAAGCTGCGTCAATTAAGGGCTATTTGTGAAGTTTAGGTAGAAACCATCAGCTCTGATTTACCAAAATCGCCCATCCTCGGTTTTTTTCGTGTCAAACTGGTCCACAGTAATCCCGAGGCATACTTATATCTTGTATTTGATAGAACTCGCTAGGGTCTAGCAGATATTCACAACAATATGGAGAGAAATAGGAAAAAAACATATGTAAGATTAGTATCATCATAAGGTCCATTTAGGGAAAACTTATGCATAATGTTAGTAAAGGCCCGCAAGTTAAAAATGTGGACGCGCGAAGTGTTCATAAGTATGGGAGAATATTCAATCGTATGACGAGCCCAAAAAAATCGTAAAGCCTAGGCTCAAGTTAGATAATATCATACCAATGTAGAATTAAAGGGACAGGCCCACAAGTATCCCAATATAAAGTGAATAGGCAACGGGACCCTGGGGAAGGTCTTCCCTTAATTCTCAAATGATCCCCAGTTTTTTCTATGTCTTAAGTCCATTAATCCCTAGGTATAGTCTTATATCTATAGACTGATTAATCACGCTAGGTATAGTTATGGATATTCATACTAATATGGAGAGAAAGTTTAGAAATAAGATTAGTAATGATCATAAGGTCCATGAAGGAAAACCTTTATGTATAATGCTAGGTGAGTCCATGGCTAGGTCGCATGGACGCATTATAAGTAAAAAGTATGGAGAATACCTCGATCGTATGAGACGAGCCTAAAAGAAAAACCCATGGTCCTCAGCTCCAAGTTAGATAACATCATACCATCAAAGTGAATTAAAGTGGCGAGTCTACAAGCTTCCTAACATGTAAGAATAGCCTAAGGGACCCTAAGGTCTCCATTCTTACCCTTGAAACGGTCCTCTATTTTTCTATGTCTTAAATTGCTCCCAAGTATAATCCCGAGGTAGAGTTTTATATCTTGGCATCGATAGAATCGTGCAGGTCTAGGGTTCTAGAGATATTCACACCAATATGGTGCAGAAATAGGAAAGCAGATTAATAATGATCATAAGGTCCGCATGGAAAACCTATTTATCTAACAAGGACTTCCATTTGGTTAATAGCATGAAGAATATTGGTATGATACTTCTTTATGGGAGCCTAGAACAAAACCATGATTGCCTCTGTTTCTCCAAGTTAATAATATCATACTAATGTAGAAATGGTAGGTCCATAAGTTTCCCAACATCTATGAATAGGCTAAGGGGACCCTAAGGTCTTCCCTTTTACCCTTGAAATGATCCTATAGTTTTTTATGTCTTAAACTGTCTATAATGATCTCAAGATATAGTCTCATATCTTGTAGGATTGATAGAATCACGCTGGGTCTAGTTATGGATATTCATACCAATATGGAGAGAAATAGGAAGTAAGATTAATAAAGATCATAAGGTCCATGAGGGAAACTATGTACGGAATGTTAAAGGCCCAAGGGTTAGAAACACGGGCGATTAAAAGTTAATAAGTATGAAGCAACATTCCAATTGGTATGAGGCCTTTTACGAGATCCCAAAAACAAAATCATGAGGGCCTCAAGCCTAAGTTAGGCAATATAATACTAGTGTGGAAAGGGATAGGTCCATAAGTTTTGTAACATGCAAGAATAGGCTATGGGGACCCTAAGATCTTCCTTTTACCCTTGAAATGATCCTCTAATTTTAAGTAGTCATTGTTATAGTCAACTTATAATTTGGATATCCCTTTTTTTTTTTTTTTAAATAGAATGTCATGCCTTCATGCTTGGAAATTGGAGCTTTGTGAAAACATCCCAAGCACTAAGTGATGAGAGCTAAAGTGATTTGAGATGACGATGACCATTATTGAGCTCTAATGTTATGATTTAGCAAGTAAATAGATAGCGATATTTCAGATACAAGTGATTTATTTTAAATCATTCTTAATGCTTGAAATTGGAGTTTAATGGCCATTGAAGAGTATCTAAACACCTAATGGCATATTGTTATCAGGCTTTAAGACGACTCATTATTGAGCCTTATTCTTAATTTGAAAAGAAAATAGGTTTTGGGAGCTTTAAGATTTACCTATGGAGGTTCAATTAACGAGTATGTGACTTTAGGTTTAATTAAATTATTTTTGTATTGAAAATTCTCTAGATGAAAGCACACATATATATAGGTATCTTGGTTGTGTTAGCTTAATTTGGAAGGTCTCTTCTTGGAACAAGGTAGCCTAAAGGACTTTGTATCCTTAGCACTTGTCTAAATATTGTAAAGTCTAATTCCCATTAAATTTAATTGGTTTTTTCCTATTTTTCACAAAAATCATAATTTTTGTTTTTGAATAAATTAAGTGAAAGGGTTGCCTTTTTTGTTTTTTTTTATTCATCTTAACCCATGAATATCCTCTTTACACTTCATAAAACTCCTGAAATCCCGAATTTTTGTTAATGTAAAATGGTATTTTCATCAAAAATCGAAATAAATTTTTTGATATCGATGACGAACGGACTTCACTGTTGAATCATCTCACGAATCGAAGGCTAATACTTCACCTTGAATTCTCGCCAATTTCGAGACAACCGGAATTTCAATGTATTTCAAGGCACCGAGACACGCTATACTGGGCATTTGAGTGGCTCAAGATTGTGGACATCGCACGTCGCGGAGCAAGTCAATGAGCTCTGGCATGACACAGGTGACATGTGTGGCACTGCTGTCATCGGGAGGGAAATCCATGGTGAGATGGATGAGAGAATATGAAAATCTTAAGAGCCAATGAAAATTGACAGCGTGGCAAGTGAGGTGAGACGTAGTTTCGCCCATCTTCACCAAACAAAGGGATGGAGAAAAGAAAAGAGCGCAAGTGAAGAGGAAGAAAAGAGAGAGTTTTGTAGAGAGGGAGACCACCTTCTAAATTTCCCAACGATCGGACTAGCTAAGCCAAAGTGAGCAAGAGGAAGTGTTCATCCCTACCAAGTAAAGGGCTTCACATAGAGACCGGAGTTGGGGAATTTTGACAAAAACTTTAAGAGGTAGGGGTTTTCTCCTACTTGTTATAATCCTTGTTTAAGGGCCATTCAAATGGCAATGGGTCAGGTAAGGCTGAGAAGACAGTGAACTGTCTCAAGACTTCGGGGACAAGTGTGTTAGAGTTTCCTGATCTGCTTTGATGTCCGGGGATCGATTTTCGACTAAGTAATTGTCCTTGTGTTCCATTTTAATGGTGTTGGTTGTCTTGCCCTAAGGGGAATGTTTGGTTGTGTTTTGAATATGGGAGGTCGCCATTGTGGTAGTACACATTAACCGGACTTTAGAACTGGTTTTTGGGTAGGAAATAAAGGGATTTTGGTAGTGAGTTCTTCAGGTAAATTGTAGCCACATCAGTGAAATTGATGTTAAGCTTTTGAATTTCTCAAATCGGACCTCTATAACCCAAGTTATGGTCCGTTTATCCTGAATAGACTAATGGAAAGGTTGTCCATCCACGCCACATTGCTCTCATTCCTGGCTAGGGATCGCGCATGCACCCCAACTTCGAAGGTCATAACTTTTCGGGTCTGAACCCGATTGGGTGTTACTGGACTCGCTGAAAATCCCATTGAAACAAGCTTCTCATCCAGATGCCTTTTGGTGGAAGTGGGTACCTGAGCTATTTCAGGGTATGGTCTGGGAGGTAAGGTAGGTCGTCCGAAAGGTGGATCAGCTTTAGCCATGTGTGACTCCAACTCGGAAGGTCATAACTTTGTCCTAACTCATGGTGTTTCGACTCTATGGAAATTCCATTGAGTCAAGGTTCTAGAAAAATCCCTTTGAGACATTAAGGCCAAGCGCCCGGTGTGGTCATTCTGGGAGGTAAGGTAGTCGTCCGCAGATCGCTACTAAGTGTGTGACCTCCAACTCGAAAGGTCATAACTGTCCTAACTCCACTTTGGGTGTTCGACTCCCATGGAAATTATACATCTGTTCCAGAAAAACCTTTGAGGGCATTGGGTGTTGGTGCTGTCCGAAAGAGGCATTCTACAGTAAGGTAGGTAGTCCTACCAAATCGCTTAATTACAGTGACCTCCAACTCTCTCAAGAAGGTCATAAATCCTTCGTCCGAACTTGTTTCGGGGTGTTCACTGACTCATGAAACCCATCGAAATAAGCTCCCAAACAGATTCCTTGGAGGCAAGTGAGGCCGGAGTCGTCGAAATGGGCATCCGCTAAGGCAGGTCAGTCCTGGGTAGACTCCCAGCTGGTGCGGACCCAACTCAAAATGCACTTCTTCATTCGAACTCCAATTGTGGTATTAGACTCTATGAATCCCATTGAGTAAAGCCTATCGAATGCCTTTGGTGGGCAGTGGGTATTTGAGCTGGGCCGTAAGGGGCATTCGAGGTAAGCGTAGGCTGTCCTAGAGGACTCAGCTTATTATAGTGTGGACTCAACTTTAAGGGTTATAATCTTCGTCCGAACTCGTTGGTGTTCGACTCTATGGAAATTCCATTGAGTCAAGGTTCCAGAAAAATCCCTTTGGAGAGCATTGGGTGCTGAAGCTGCCCGAAAAGGGTCATTCGGGGAGGTAAGGTAGGTCAGTCCGGCAGAGGCTTAGTCATGTGTGACCTCCAACTTAAAGGCTTGCACTTCTTCGGCCTCGAACTCCGCTGTGTCTTCGGACTCTATGGAAATTCCATTGATTCAAGGTTCCAGAAAAACCCCTTTGGAGGGCATTGGGTGTTGGTGCTGTCTGAAAAGAGGCATTCGGGCAGGTAAGGTAGGTAGTCCTACCAGGATCGCTAATCAGTGACTTCCAACTCTTTCGTAAGGTCATAACTTCTCTTCGTCTCAACTTTCGTTACAGGTTCATCGAATTTTATGGAAATCCCATCGAAATGCTTCCAAACAGATTCTTTGAGGCAAGTGGTAGCCTGAGTCACGAAAATGGGTATCCAAGGTGTATGTAGGTCGTCCTATAGATCTCCTAGTCATGTGTGACTCCAACCTGTATAACAGCAACTTTCGTCCGAACTCCAATTCAGGTGTTATTAGACTCTATGGAAATCCCATTGAGTAAAGTTTCCTATCGAATGCCTTTGGTGGGCAGTGGGTATTGGAGCTGGCCAAAAAGGGGCATTCAGGGAGGTAAGGTAGGCCGTCCTAGGATCGCTTGGGGGTCATAAAAGTAGACTCTAATAAAGGTCATAACTTTCTTCAGTCCAACTCCGTTTTAGGTTTTCTCAGGACGCCCGATCCCGGTGTCTCGCTGACCACCAAGAACCCCGTGAATATCTGTGTCTCATATCATGAGACCCCATAGCATGAGCAGCGCTTTACCGCCCATAAAGCATCCATACTCACAAAAAATGTATATTTTATATAAAAGGAGTTGAATTTATACCTTTTATTTAATTGTACCATACAAAACTGGATCGCCTTTCCGTAATTTACAAAACAGGAAAATAAGTCAAGTTTTGCCATTTCTTCGCCTACTTGCCTCAAATGCAGTCCTGCTTTCGCTCTAAGGAGCTACTGTTTAATTGCATCATTCCATACCGAAAAGGATTCCACGATGGGTGAGCAAACTTAGTGGAATTTTCCTACACATGGGTTACTCCCCACCTATACTATGCAATGGCACACCAAACATAAGCAAACATATATGTTCATATTCAAATGTCTAATTGAGCATGGATGAGAATAAAATTCACCCACTCTAAGGTCTTTAGCCCTCACCGACTCCTTCACGCATGCCTAAGCTAAATGTGAGAAAACATCGCTTAAACAAAATATTTTGTTCTCGAAAGCATCATACCGAGTTTTAGTAAATATATCGACTACCTCCAGGCGAATTGTTGGATCATTTTTCCAAATGGGCCATAGTCACTTCGAGATGAACTGTTGGACCACTCTCCAAGGCAATTCTTCGAAAAATCTTCCCTTGAAATTCCTTTCACAACCATTTTCCATTTTTCTTTTCTTTCATGCCATGGACTCACACCTAATTTTCTAAGTTGCCCCGGTGCATATGAAATACATTATTCCATTTTCACAATAATTCATGTTAATATATCAATCATGCATATATATATATATATATATATATGGTATATATATATATATATATATTAACAAGCAACATCAATATACCATGGATAATTATAATTGATGATATAATTCTCCTCCATGCACAACCTATGTTAATAGCAACATACGCGATACATTACGTCATTCACACCGCACGTTATTCCGCCACAAGCCAGAACACACAACCTAACTGGCCAGCACTAACCTACCCGATTGGCCAATGTCCTCCACAGGAACATGGTTGCAATCTTGACTCGATTGGCTTTCCATAGAGTCTGAGAACATCCGAAACGAAGTTCGAACAAAGAAGTTATGACCTTCAAGTCGAGGTCAAGACATTTACTCAGAGGTAAACACTGAGCACCTCACCTTACTTCGCTTCGGGAGCTCCTCTTCAGCCAGGTCTAATACCCAATGCCCTCCATAAGCATACGACTGAAATATTGACTCAATGGGCTTTCTAAAGAGTCCAAGAACACCTAAAAATGGAGTTCGAATGAAGAAGTTATGACCTTCTGAAGTTGGAGGTCACACATGATTAGGCAGTCCTACCCGGACAGCCTACCTTACTTTCCTCAGAGCCCCTCTCTGGATAGCTCTAGCTCCCAATGCCCACCATAGTCATACAGTTGGAATCTTGACTCAATGGTCTTTCCATAGAGTCCAAGAACATCTTAAACAGAGTTCAGACAAAGAAGTTATGACCTTCTGAAGTTGGAGGTCACACATGAATAGGCAGTCCTACCCGGCTAGCCTACCCAACAAGAACTAACCTGCCAATACTAACCGGCCCGATTTTCCAATGTCCTCCACAGGGATATGGATGAAATCTTGACTCAATGGGCTTTCCATAAAGTCTAAAAACACCCGAATCATAATTCAAACGAAGAATTTATGACCTTTCGAAGTTGTAGGTCACACATGAATAGGCAACCCTACCCGGCTAGCCTACGCAACCAGCACTAACCGGCCGGTACTACCTGACCCAATTTCCCAATGTAATCCACAAGAACATGGTTGAAATCTTGACTCAGTGGGATTTTCATAGAGTCCAAGCACACCCAAATCGGAATTTGGACGAAGAAGTTATGACCTTCAGAAGTTGGAGGTCACACATGACTAGGCAGCCTTACCCGGCTAGCCTACCTTACCTACCCAAATGCCCCTTTCTGGACAGATCCAGAATCCACTACCCTGCAAAGTGAATCCATATGGAAAATTGACTCAATGGGATTTCCATAGAGTCCAAGAACACCCAAATTGAGTTCTGACGTAATAGTTATGACCCTCCTAAGTCGAGGTCACATTATTAATCTAAATTCTACCCACAATTTCCTTACCCAACTGCAACTAATCGGCCAGAACTAACCGGCCCGATTGCCCAATGTCCTCCACAGGATATGGATAAATTATTGACTCAATGGTATTTCCATAGAGTCCAAGAACACCCAAATCGGAATTCGGACAAAAAGGTTATGACCTTCCTCAAGTCGAGGTCACACTCAATAAGTGTTCCCACTCAAGCAAATTTTCACTCCAGCCGCACTCAACCTGACTAAGACTAACCCGCCCACCTTCAATGTACTCCACAAAAGAATATGGATGCAATATTGACTAATGATTTCCATAGAGTCCAAGAACACCCAAAACTGAGTTCTGACGAAGAATTTATGACTCGAATTTCTGAGGTCACACAGACTAAAGTACCCTACCAAGACAAATACCTTGCCTTCCCCCGGGAGCCCTTTCCTACCAGATACAATACCCAATTCCCTCCATAGGAAAACAGATGGAATCTTGACTCAATTTTCTATCCATAGAGTCCAAGAACACTCGAATCGGAATTCAGACGAAGAAGTTATGACCTTCCGAAGTTGGAGGTCATACATGACAGGCAAACACCCGCCAAGAATTCCTACCCAACTTAACTAACCGCCGCCATTAATCGACCGCCCGCCCCAACGTCCTCCACAGAATATGGATACAATATTGATTCAATGGGATTTGATGTAGTCCAAGAACAACTAATCAAAATTCTACGAAGAACTTAGTGACCTAAGTCGAGGTCACACTCAATAGGCAAATTCCCACCCATTAGCCAGTCATCCAACCCAAAGACTAACCAGATGGTAATAACTGGACCAATTTCCCAATGTCCTCCACATGAAGATGGATGCAATATTTGGCACAACACTTCCACAAAAAGTCAAAGGAACACCAAATGGTTCTGGATCAAGAGTTGATGACCTTTCAAGTCGAGGTCACATATGACTAGGCAATCCTACCCGGACAGTCTACCTTACTTTCCCGAGAGCCCCTTTCCAGCCAGCTCCAGTACCCAATGCCCTCCATAGGCATACTGATCGAATCTTAACTCAATGAGCTTTCCATAGAGTCCAAGACCACCCTAATCGGAATTCAGACGAGGAAGTTATGACCTTCCGAAGTTGTAGGTCACACATGAATAGGTAGCCCTACCCTACAGCTCACCCAACCAAAGATCTTGTCGCCGTACGCAAGATTAATCAGACCATTCGCCCAATGTCCTCCGATGATGGACATACATAATCTTAACTCACGGATTTATAGATTCCAAGAACAACACTTAACTCGATTCTTACAGTTATGACCTTTCTGAAATTAGAGGTGTCACACATGAATAGTACTTCACTCGGCCGCCCCAACAACTGTTAAGACTAACCTACCCGATTACTGGGCAATGTCCTCCACACAGAATATGGAGGAAATATTGACTCAATGGATTTACAGAGTCCAAGAACATCCAACTTAATTCAGACGAGAAAGCAGTGACCTTCCGAAGCTTCAGGGTCATGCATGATCCTTAGCAAGATTGAATCCATTCTGGGCTGGCCGAACCTATCCAGTAATAAATAACCCACTGGATAGCCCTTCAATCATCATGTACAAACAATCACACCTAAATACTGAAACCTGATCAGAGAACTCAAAGCTTCATCGTCACCACTCAATGCACACAATACAGCTGACTACTCTAAACTTTCTTCCTACCTAAAAACCAGTTCTAAAATCCGGTTAATGTGTACTACAACAATATGGCAGCTTCCCATGGTTCAAAACACAACCAAACATTCCCCTTAAGGCAAGATAACCAACACCATTATTCCTTTTAACTCTAACACATAAATGGCATATAAGGAAAATTACTTAGTCCCAAAAAAGTCAGTCCCCAGACTATCAGTAAACAGTCCCGAATCTCTAGCACACTGTCCCAAAGTCTTGGAACTGTTCACACAGCCACTCAAGGCCTCACACAACCCCCCATGCCATTTGAATGGCCCTTAAACAAGGATTAAACCGAGTAGGAGAAAACCCCTACCTCTTGGAGTTTTTTTCAAACTCTAACCCGGTCTCTACAAGCCCTTGCCAAGGCTAAACTCTCTCCCTTACTCCATCGGGGCCAAATCCGATCAATAGAAATTTGTAGAGAAGTGGTTCTCTCTAAAACTCTCTCTTTTTCTTCCTTTCTATTCTTTTCTTTTCTCCCATCCCACTGTTTGGTCCAAGATTGGCCAAGAGCTTATCCTCTCACTTGTCACATGTCCAATTTTCATTGGATCTTAGGATTTTCCTTATCCTCTTATCCATCTACCATAGATTTCCCTCTAATGACATGATGCCACATGTAACCTATAGCCCATACTCGAGCCTTCCAATACTCCCTCTCATAGTCTCGACATGCGCTTCAATGTGAGCCACTCAACACCAGTCAGTCCCGTCACGCCACACCTCTGCCTCAAAACGTGAAATCTCGACCGGCCTCCGAATTCAACGTAGCTAGATTTCGCGAGACGATTCCAGTACCTGAAGCCCTGCTTCACATCCGAGATCTAAAAAATCCAGATTTTCAATTCAAATTTCAATCGTCAACATTTTTCTAAATTCGGATTTTCCGAGGTTTCATGCTCTTGACTCTATGGAAAGCCCATTGAGTCAAGTTTCCATCCGATGCCTTGAGAGAAGGGTGTGGCCGGAGCCGTCCCGGGAAGGGGCATTCAGCAGGTAGGGTCGTCCCGTAGGATCGCTTAGGTCATGTGTGACCAACTTCTAAGGTCATAACTTTCTCGTCCGAACCCGATTCGGTGTCTTCGACTCTATGGAAAGTCACGTCCCAAGTTTGATCCGGATTTTCGGAGGGCAGTGGATGCTGAGCTGGCCGGAAAGGGGCATCAAGTGTGTAAAGTAGGCTATCCGTAGGATCAAGCCGTCGCGTAAAGTGCCAAGCACCTCCAATTTCGAAGGTCATAACTTTGTTGTCCGAACTCTGATTTCTGTGTTCTTGGACTCTATGGAAAGCTCATTGAGTCAAGATTCCAACCAGATGCTTGTGGTGGGTAGTGGGTGTTGGAGCTGACTGTAAAGGGGCATTCGGGCAGGTCAGGTAGGCTGTCCGGGTAAGGCTACCTAGTCATGTGTGACCTCCAACTTCGGAAGGTCATAAATTCTTCATCCGAACTCCATTTCAGGTGTTCTTGGACTCTATGAAAATCCCATTGAGTCAAGATTGCAGCTATGTTCCTATGGAAGACATTGGTCAATCAGGAAGGTTAGTGTTATCCAGTTAGGTTGTGTGTTATGGCTTGTGTGAATAACATGCAGTGTGAATATAACATGTTATAATGTGGCACGATGATGTATTAATGACGCTCTAAAAACGAACCCTGGGTCCGTTGATTACCCGCCAACCCGCTGAATACTGCGGAATGCCTGCAACCCGACATTTCTAAAATCGGCAGTCTCCTTTGTACGGGGAGCTCGACTCAAATACAAACCAGATAGTAACCCGTCCTAAACATCAATATCATGAGTGCAACACCTCGTCAGCCCAATACAACACTACTCATCAATATATATATATATATCCAACTATATCCAATAGTTTCCAGAGTTCAATTGTTTTTACTCTTATACAACATATATTAAAATTAAAACAATTCTAATACATGTAGAACCATCAAAGCCACATTCCTAGCCTCCTTTCTAAAACTAAGTCTCCCTAGACGAGCGCCGTCTCGCATCGCTCCCCGTAATTCCTCAGAAATAGTATCCATGGTGAGCTAATGCCTCGCAGTGGAATCACCCCCAAGTGGGCTACTTCACCTAAGCTCATATGCAATGCTCCAAAGTAAAACAGGTCCAAGAAAATGCATGATCCTACTAATGTCTAATCAATTCATCCTATATCCCGAGTGTCCTCACTAACTTCCCTTCACACTCCCAAGCCTCGTATGAGACCATTGTTTATTTTGTGGACAACCTCCATATATATATCACTGGGCCAGCTCAAGATTTATGATATTATTTATGGACTACCCGATGCATATCAATCAAGCCTCCGACGCATTGATATTTTTAAAGGTGGACTACCCTCCGAGCAATTAGCTATTTTTAGACAACCCTCCAACCATTTTTAGACTCACCTCATGCACTCACTCCTATCGTCCTAGGGTACCCCAGTGCATATGGAATGCATGATGCCAATTCCACATAGCTTATGTCACATGGAATATATATAAACATGCATATATTCTGCAAAAATTCAATCAAGCACAATCATGTTATGCACTACGCATTTCATCACATCAAAATTAGCTCACATGGGCTAATGATCAAACACGCAATTTGATCAAATCACTTGACTAAACACATTAATTCACAACATTTATTTTGTGAACACACTCCCTGGAATAGTAACCTCATTTACTATTCCTTAAAATCACCAATCGCTTTGCTCACTTTATAACCTGGGTTTCACGCTATTCTACCTATCTAACAATACATGATTTATCATACAATTTGTGAGATAAAACACCCAAACAGCCTCACTGGCCACTTCCGCTAGATATTTTGAATTCAATAAATTAAACACCCGGGTCCCAAAGTTTTTGGGACTCCCATCAAACTACTGCTCAAGGCCTCAAGCTAACCAAAACATTGAAAAACACTTAAATAAAGTGTAAAACCCAAGTAGGGAGAAACCCCTATCTCACGGAGTTTGTCAAAATTCCTCAAATCCGGTGTCCACGCATAGCCCGCTCCGCGTAGAGCAGCTCTCCTTCATGTCCTGAAGACTGCCGACGGTCCGATCGCGCGATATTTTAGAGAGAAGTAAGGTAATCTCTCTCTAAAAATGCCATTTTCTGGCTATTGGACCTCTCCTTTTGATTTTCACGTTTTGTCTTGGTTTAAAGGAAGAAGAAGATGCACTATTCCTTATTTTGGCATTTTC
Source organism: Tetrastigma voinierianum (assembly GCA_016808115.1). Classification (NCBI taxonomy): domain Eukaryota; kingdom Viridiplantae; phylum Streptophyta; class Magnoliopsida; order Vitales; family Vitaceae; genus Tetrastigma; species Tetrastigma voinierianum. Next base: position 12,377 of record JAEQBH010008183.1, read on the forward strand.
CTCATTTAAAACAATTTCTATAATAACATCTATGTCATTCTTTTCCCGCTGACATTCTAAGACTATCTCTAAGCAGATTCATTTCATCATCATTTCACTATGCCAATTTATGACATGAGTACGTGTTATGTGACTTCGCCATATCGAAAATCGCTTTCATCGACACCCGAAACGCTGCCTCAAAATGTGTCAACTCCTCGATCGTCCCTTTAATTCGACGAAATTCGACGCGGCTAGCTAGATTTCATGAGACAATTCCAATGGTGAAACCGCTTCATCATCCGAGATCCGTAGAATAAATTTCGAATTTTAATCGAAATTATAATTTTGTAACCAAAATTACGTATTTTGCCCTTCCTTAAACTGGAATTTCTGCCCTACAATTTTAACACGGGTCGTGTACGGAGGAGAATTATATGTATTAATTATAATTATCCATGGTATGTTGATAAATGCTTTATTAATATATATATATATATATATATATATATATATATGCATGCTCTGGAGCATATTAACATGAACAATTGTGAATGGAATATTGCATTCATATCCAATCGGGGCAAATCCTAGAAATACAAAGAGGAAGAGTGCATGTCAATATGTTTTCTGAGGGGTCAGTATACAACTGTCATTTTAGTATGTCCAAATAAATGAAAATCTGAGGGTTGTCAAATGAATTTCATGGGAAGGTTTTCCGAAGAATTGCCTTGGAGAGTTGTCCAACAACTCATCTCAGAGGAAGACCCATGACTATTTCAGAGGGTTATCCAACAATTCACTCTGGAGGGTTGTCCAATAGAATTTTATTAGAAAATGGTATTATGTTTTCAGGAACAAAAACTTTTGTTTTGAAAACAGTATTTCTCACACTTGGCTTAGGTATGCGTGAGGGAGTCAGTGAGGGCTCGAGATGTGGGGATGGGTGAGTCACATTCTCATCCATAACATGTAGACATTTGAGTATGGACGGTATAGTTTTACTAATGTTCGTGTGCCATTGCATGGGCACTTAGGGTCAGAGGTAACCTCGAGATTACCACTCGGGCTTTGCTCACCCCGCGTGGATCCCTTTTTCTGTGCACAGACAGTACAGCACGACAATCCTTAGAGGCCTAGATTATGAAGCGGGTCGGATTGTGGCCTTGATTCGTGTTATGTGTATATATTAGAACAAACCAGTTTTAATATATGTTTTGTATTAAGAGTGATGTAATAACTCTTGAAACTATGGTAATATAGTTGATTATATTTTGATGAGTATGGTTGTATGGGCCTACGTGGCCATTTTTACTCATGTATGGGTCTCACGATATGAGACTCACTCTGCCAGCCGCTGATAAGGTCAACGGACACCCCTGGATTAGGGCCGTTAACACCATATATTTCCATATATGGTTTGACATTTAGTTCATTAAGATTTCAAAACTACAGCCAACTCGCTATGATACAAATTGGGAGCATTCACTGGTTTTTGAGACTTGAAGCCAGATAAAAGTTAGTTATTCTTGATTTATAGAATGAGTATAACCTTAGTTTAGACGAATGCAGCCTGCTGAGGCATTCTATGTTAAAATTCTTACCACTTTATATTTGAATCTTTATCATTTCTAATTATATCAAATAGATCTATTTTGAAGGAGCAAAGCGATTAACGATAAAATGTTATTCCCATCCTATCTTTTCTTATATATACATTTTGTTTTTAAGACTCTATTTTCAATAGCCAATATATACTTCTTCAATGCTATTTGTTTTCTCCTCTTTTAGTAGTCAATTGTTTTATGTTGAAATTCATTAGTCACTCCTTATCATTCTAAACTTTAAAAAGTTTTAAATTTTAATTCTATATGTTCCAATTATTTTGTGTTTTTATGTAAGGAAATATATGTTCTTAAGCCGCAAATCTACTCATAATGTCAAGAATGTTAATCTGAAATGGAGATTATAGTTAGAATATGTAACTTCATTACTTTAGAATTCTACCTTAAGAGAAAAATTCATGGGGATACCCTGGTGATCCTTTTGGTATTTTGTGGTATGATATAGCCGCCTTTGCTAGATGATCACATGTTTACCTGTTCTTACTCCTAAATTAACGTGGCATTCGATTATATTCTACTCAAATAATTCATTTGAGAACATAGTTCCAAATTATTCTACTATGAAATTCTGTTCCTTGATATATAATGTGAGAATATTCATCAAAAACATTTGTTAACTATTCAAATGTCACCATTAGAATTGATTAAACATCTTATTACTCATGCATGTTTAGTTCCCAAACAGCTTATTTCAATCCCTTATCAATATATACATACACATTCCTATAAATATATCATTAATCAATTTTGACTTTCCACTAACTCAACATTTCAACTTTAAACTTGTACTTGGTCAAGCAAATGTTTTCACTTTAAATTTTTCGTTATGCTATTTATAAATTACCATCCTCGTCAAGGATTAAGATGAGTCATCGAAGCCATATTAGATTTATGATGGTTTGATTCTCCATCTATCATTGCCGAGTCTTAGATAAATTGATTTTTCATATAATTTTTTGTTGAAATCCAATTTGATAAAAACACTTTGCCAATTCCAAGATGGAGGAATTCAATTTTGAGAAATGATGAAAAATAATAAATTTACTTACAATAAATTATTTTATCTCACCTCAATCCTCAATCTTATTAAAGTGAATCCAGAACCTTAGAAGGTCAAGATACTATTCAGTTAGAGTGCAAATCAATTGTAAGATGTACTAACATTATACTAGCTACAAAATATTCTAGTACGGATTAATGCCTTTCTTGACTATTAATTGAGATCTAAATGAATTTAAACAAAGCTTAAAGTGTGATAGACCTTATTAGCTTAAAAGATGCCAATTTCTAGGAAAAACAATGAAAAAACGAGAAAAGGTTACAATCCTATAGAAGGTATATTTAAAAAATGGCTATTGAATTGACTAATGAGTCCCAAATAATAAACAATAACTTCTAAAGAGGCATAATTATAATTGATCCAAAGGTATACTTTAAAATAATGACATGCCAATTTAATATCTATAAATAGGAGGAGAATGGGTTTAAATAATATCTACAAATACGAAAATGGGGATTGAAATACGCCTTATAAATGACAATATTTTCCAAGTGCTATTGATATCACAAGAAACAAGAACATCAAACCAACAAATTGCAACATCAATGTCGATATGGAGATTGTTTAAAATTGAAAGGAAAAAAAAAATGTAAATAAACTTTTAAAATCATTAATTACAAAGTAAATGTATTTGACTCTTACTTCTTACAATTGCTTCAAGATGTAAGAGTTTTCTACCAAAATGAAATTATAAGATATAAAATGTAATAAGTACATAGTACAAGTTTTCAAAAGAAACCAGTGTTATACTACTTTCTTTATAGATGTCATAATGCTTGCTTTATAATTAATTAATAACCTCAAAAAGACTAGGATTTGAGTATGATGAATTTATAAATATATATTTCTTTATATTAAATTTTATACATATTTTATTGATTCATACATAATGATAGGTACATAAAAGTCCCTAAAAAATTTTAGTTTTAAGAAAATATTATAAATCCTCATAATACCTATATTTAAGTTATAGTGGTTTGTATATACATAGTAATACTGAGGTATGTGGTATAACCAACTTGATGTTACTTACTAAAATATGGTATGCGAATACATTTTAAATTAAGAAATCAAAAATTAGGCTTGTAGTTATTGTGGTGCTGTTACGATTTAAATCTCGATGGGATTTTCAACAACTCACACAAACAACAAATTATTTGAAATAAAAGATCTTGAGAAAATAAAATATTGTCTTAACTTGCAAATAAAAAACATTCCAAATGCAATATTAGTCAATCCATCAACATATACAAAGATACTATTCACACGTTAGAAAGTGCAAATCAATTGTAAGATGCACTAACATTATACTAGCTACAAAATATTCTAGTACGGATTAATGTCCCTTTCGGACGATTAATTGGTATCAAAGGAAATGAATTTGAAACAAGCTTGAAGTGTGATTGTGACGCTCCATTTCCCGGGGCCCATTGACCACCATCAACTCATTTAGAAAACCCGTGTCCATCATGAGACCCATACATGAGTAAAGTGGCCACATAGCCTCCACATCATACTCACCAAAATATAATCAACTATATTACAATAGTTTCAAGAGGTATATCACTTCTTAATCAAAATGATATATCAAAATCAAGAATTCTAATACATGTTTCAAATATATATCAAAGCCACAGTTCGGCTTTCTTTCAAAGCTGTTCCTAATGAGGTCGCCTTCCCGAACACTTCAGACAGTGGGACTTAATGACGGGGTGAGCAATGCCCAGTAGTGATAATTTTCTACATGGGTTACTCCCCACCTAAGTGCTCATACAATGGCAACCAAACATTCAAGCAAAACATATATGTTCCTACTCAAATCTCTACATGAAATGGATGAGAATGTGACTCACCTTTTCCCATTTCTAGAGCCCTCACTGACTCCCTCACGCATGCCTAAGCCAAGGGTGAGAAAACACTGTTTTCAAAACAAAAGGTTTTTGTTCTCTAAAACATACTACCAAGTTTCCAGAATCTATCGACAACCCTCCAAGGTAATTGGCCGGGTAATTCTCCAAAATGTACTAAGGAGCTCCTTCGAATGCGGAATTGGCTGACAACCTCCGCCACTCTTCATAAAATCTTCCTTTGAAATTCCTTTCACAACCATTTTCTTTTTTCTTTCATGTCATGCACTCACACCTATTGTTCTAGGTTACCCCGATGCATATGAAATGCATTATACCATTTTCATACAACACATACAAATATATCAATCATGCATACATTGAAAAAATTCACATACTAACCACATGTTATTTATTCATAGCAATAACATCAAAATTAGCCTCACATGGGCTATTAATAAACAATTTAATTTCCAATGGCTCTCACAATTATATTTCATATAATTCAAACATCATGTTAACACATTAAATTCCATGCATTAACAATTCCTTTCCGCACACACTCCAAACCGTTCATTTTTAAGCAATATTATGCAAACAACATACATAGACAATTTCCGTCCAACCATCAACTCGGACTATTTTAATGGGGCCCCTAAAGACGTGGCTGTCCGAACGCCCAAAATCTAAAGATTCTCATTCCACTCCTGAGGACTGAAAACTCACGCCATTTCGGCCCCAAACACTCCAAACTACAATTTATAACACAAACAACACATATGGACCAATAATATCTTAAAATCATCTCGAGACGCCCAAACAAATCTCTAAATTTAGCATCTGGGCCCCAAAATTTTGTGATCGATCAAACAACACCACGGCTGCCTTCATACCTCCAAAACCATTCAATGGCTCTTAAACCGAAAAATAAACCGAGTAGGAGAAGACCCCTACTTCCCGAAGTCTTTGAAACTCCACAAACCGTGCCTATACGAGACAGCCCTTGCATAAACAACTTTGTTTACCTGCCTTAATCTCTGACATCCGATCGCCGAGAAATTTAGAGAGAAATTGGACTTTCTCTCTCTAAAACCTATTCTTCCCTCCACTGCCGGATTCCATCCCCAAAAATAAGAGAATATGTTCTTTTCTCTTTTCACTTATTCCCTTTTTGTCCTCATTGCCACATGGCAACCTTCCATTGGTTGAAAGGATTACCCTTATCCTCTTTATCCACCTACTTTGGATTTTCATCCAATGGCATCATGCCATGTGTCCACCCATGGCCCACACTTGAGCTCATGTTTGACTAATTCTGCATATGACACGTGGCACTTTGTGAGCCCCTCAAAATGTGCCAAGTGTCCCACACCCCTCTCGGTGCCTCGAAAATGTGAAATTCCGATTGTTTCGAAATTCGACGAAATTCAACGTGGTGGCTAGATTTCGCGAGACGATTCCAATGGTGAAGTCCGTTTTGTCATCCAAAATCTATAAAAATTCTGGATTTTGACTGAAATTACCATTTTACCTTTTTTCAGAAAATTAGAATTTTCTCGGGGTTTACAGTAATAGACTTATTAGCTTAAAAGATATAATATTTAGGAAAAAACACAAGAAAAAAATGTATGAAAAGGTTGAGAAATCCTATAGAAGGTATATTTAAAAATGGGCTACTAAATTGACTAATGAGTCCCAAATTAATAAACAAATAAATTTTTAAAGAAGCATAAATTATGCAATGATCCAGAAGAGCATACTTTAAAATAATGACATGCCAATTTATTATTATCTGTACAGATAGAATGGGTTTGAAATAATATCTACAAATAAAATAAAAAATGGACATTGAAATACTCTTATAATTGACAATATTTTTTTCGGAAGTGGCTATTGGTTATCACAATAAAACAAGAAACATCAACCAACAATTTCAGATGAATGTCGATATGGACATGATTGTCTAAAATGCAGCAAAAAAATGTAAATAAAACTTAAAATTCATTAATTAGAAAGTAAATGTATTTTGACTTACACTAAATTGCTTCAAGATGTAAGAGTTTTTCACTTCAAAATGAAATAATAAGATATAAAATGGCTAATATAGTACAAAGTTTCGCACAAACCTAGTGCTATGCTACTTTTATTGATGTCCCGATGTTTCTGCTTTTTTTATAATTAATTTGATAACCTCAAAAAAGACTAGATTTATACATGAATTTTATAAATATATTTATATTTATTCTATACATAATGATAGGTACATAAAAGTCCCTAAAATTTAATTGGGTTTTATAAAGCAAATATTATAAATCCTCATAATAAGTACTCATTTAAGTTATAGTGGTTCATGATAAGAAGTAATATTTGAGGTATGTGAACCAGCTTGACAAATACTTACTAAAATAAGGGTATGAGAATATATTTTTCATTAAGAAATCAGAAATTAGATTTGTAGTTATTGTAGTGTATATTAATGACTTAAATCTCGATGGGATTTTCAAATAATTCACACAAACAAAAAAATATTTGAAATGAAAGATCTTGAGAAAATAAAATATTGTCTTAACTTGAAATAAATAACATTCCAAATTCAATATTAGTCAATCCATCAACATATACAAAGAAAATTCGAATCATTCAGACAGAACAAATTGCATTCACTTTCTTTCAAGTTCCAAAGTGGTTGTTTGTTTACTTCAAAGTAAAAGAAGACTAGATTAAGAATAGGGGTTTGGGATAGGATCCTTATTCCATTCCCGTCCCACAACATTCCACTGGCCCCTATGCCTAACTCATTGGTAAAATGTTCAAAGTTTAAAATGAAGGACATCCAGGAGGAGTGAATCAAGTTCAAGTCCTAATGGGGGACACTTAATACATTGTAACAAAGTTCTTAATTTCAAAATAAATAAATAAATGTGTTATTACTATTTCTTCGATCACCACCATCCTCGACATTTTAAACATGCAAGCAAAATTGAATAACCACCTTGGGCCTCGATCGCTGACCGACCTTTCCGATTCCGGTTTAATTTGGTTCGGCCGCGATTTAATCATCGGTTCGATCCCTAAACCGTGAACCGGTAACTTTTTTCGATTCAGTCATCAATCTGGTTTTTAAAACATTGGTTATGAGACTTCTTCAAAATCGTAGACTAGGAAGCTTAATGAGAGTCACAGAGCTACCTTGGCACCACTCAATTCATTCATGGCGACCCTACCAAACTCGCCATTCTCGCTCACATTCATTTATACTTGCAATAATTTTCACATTAAGTATGAAAGATAGAAACCATATTCTTTTTTTTTTTTTATAGTTTGTCTAATTAACTTTACTAAGCAAAGGTTAATAAGAGTTTCCTTTGCCACATGAATTTAAATAACATGGCGTTTAATAAACTACTACTAAAGTTTTATTATAGTCTATTTTTCTTGCAAAGGTGAATGGTTTTTATCTGCTCTAGCAAATAATTAAGCACCATACTTACTAATTCTTATGTTAATAAATATAGATATAAGAAAACGATGTTTTTAGTAATTTTCATTGTATACGAAGAAGTAGTAGATAGAGGATGAGAACTAATTTGAAAAATTGGCGAGAGTGTTCTTCGAAATTATTAATTTCTTCACATTGAATAGAGCTTATTATATTTTGGATGGCAATTATGTGATTATGAAGATTCATTTCTTTCCTATCATGTCTAATTCGTATAGTAGAACGTTTAAAAAAAGCTAGGGCATAAGGAAGGGAGGGATCCCGAGTTCAACTTTCAATGAGAATAACTTACTACATTGTAATTAAAATGTTTAGTTGTCAAAAAAAAGGATTTGTTTCCTAGTTTGATTTAATGGGCCCTTATGTAGGGGCGAAGGGAGAATGAGGACCATTGGGAACAATTTCCCCCATTGGAATTTTAGATTTTTTTTGTAGTAAGGTTCTAGAAATTCTGATAGTTGTTGCCCCCATTAAAAATTCTAAAAAAATTTGTAACAAATGGTTATGAACCCTGATACATTCTTATTAGAGTTGTTCCCACCAAAGCAAAACTAGTTCTCATTAATCGCCTTACACATGCTAAAATGGTAATTGGTGGGATGTGGGTTTTACGAGACTTCGTGTTTGAATCTAAGAACAGGCATAAAAAAAAAAATAATGATTTGACGGTGTTTAGAGGAAGACAAACTCAAATGAGCATCCGCATCAGCGTTTCTCGTTCTCCTAAATGCTAAGGAAGAAAATTGTGGGAAAGAAAATGAAAGGAAAGAAAAAGAAGCTAAGGGGACAACATTTAACCCAATTAAAACAAAACAAAGGTAACAAACATGCATACTCCACCTAGAATTCAACATAAAAAAAAGACCTAAATGACAACAACCTGAAAACGGTATGATGGTAAAGGATTGTGGCTGTGTGCATGATTGTATGTTACAAATTGTGCGAAGGACATATACACTCAAGATATGTATATGGGAAATATGATCACAAGATTACACAGAAAATTATATATGGTATAATGTTATAGGAAAGGTGAAATGATACAGAACTACAACCTTAGGGGTTCGGAAAGATGTCGAACGTGACATATCAGACAGGGCACATACTGCACATAGTATGTGGGATATGAGCATCCTCTAAATCTAAAATTGAATTTGGTCGTTAGCTAAACGCTGGCACCACTAAAGGAAAAAGGGGCATTTAACCAAGGTTCATGATGGTTGAGTCTATTAGTAGCTGGCATGTGCACTACTAGTTAGACTCGATAGAAAATTTAATAACGTTGCTGCCATTCGGCTACGTGTAGATGGCACGCTGGCGATGGGGCATTGGCTGCTTCATGCATCATGCTCATTATCAGATCCGATGTGTAGTTTCGGGTATGGAGGCCGAGCCTCCTGGAAGAGCTAGTGTCTGAAAATTCTCCCTAAGACCTAAAGTAGAGTTGACGAGGCAAGTAAAAGAACTGAAATGAGATCCGATTCTCGCTTCACAAGAGACCTTCGTAAGTAGTGTGGTACATCGGACTCGATGTTATTCTTGACATGATTAGTTGGCGGCCCATCGGTTTTCACGATTGTGACCTTAGGAGGTCATCGCTTACATAATTAAAAGGTATTTGAGTTGTGTAATGACATATGCATGTGGTTTGATGCGATGTGTGGAATTTTAGACGAATTGTTTTTATGGGGAAGAATGTGAAACACCGAAAATTCAATGTAGTTTAAAAATTCGAATTTTCTAGAAAGGGTAAAATGGTAATTTTGGTCAAAAATCCGAATTCTAGATTCGTGACTTCACCGTTGAATCACCCATAGAAATCTAGCTACCACGCTCGACTTCACGACCATGACAATGGAATTTCCTATGTTTTCGAGGCACGAATAAAGGCGAGACACTTGGTGCTTTTGAGAGGGCTCAAGATGAGACATGTGTCATGGAGAGCTACCAAACAAATAGCTCACCCAAAAGAGACATGTGGCAACACATGATCGAGGGAACCACAGATGGATAAGGTGATAAGTGTAATCCAAGGAGCTACTTAGAATTGGACAAGTGGCAAGTGAGAGGACATCTCACTTGACTCCTATCTTCTCCCAACGGGTTAGGAGAGAGGAGGAGGGAAAAGGAAAACCAGATTTGAAAAGAGAGTTTTAGAGAGAGAGACTCCACCTCCAAATTCCTCATGATCGACCCACGCTTCTCAAGTGGAGCAAGAGGAAGAGTCTATCTCACGGTAAGTGGCTTTACAGGACCGGAACCTGGGAGTTTCGGCTAAACCCCAAGAGGTGCAGGCCTTCCTACTTTGGTTATTTTCACCCTAAGGCCAGGTTGTCTTGCTCCTAAGGGGAATGTTTGGTTGTATTTTCAACCATGAGAAGTCGCCATCAGGGTAGTACACACAACTGCACTCCTTAGAACTAGTTTCGGTGGGAAAGAAAGGAAATTCAGAGTCTTCGATAATTGTAGCCACATCAATGAACTTTGATGTTAGGTTTTGAATTTCAATCTCTGACCTCCAGAGCCCAAGTTATGGTCCGCACCTCAACAGTCTAAGTGAAAGCCTCGCTGTTGCCACTAGAGGTCACCTCAGAGGTCAATGCCTAAAGGCTAGGCTACTGAGGTAAGCTCGCCGTGTCAGCCTCACCCAGTCAGTCAGCTCTGTCCAAGTTAGGTGTGAGCTCACAAGTCAGCCAGCTCGGGCTGGGTTTGACTACGATGACCCCAACTCTTGTGAGGTCATAACTTTGTCCGAACTCCGTTTCGGTGTTCTCTTCGGACTCTATGGAAAGACCACTGAAATGTAAGATTCCATCTCATGTTCCTGCTGAGGGCAGTAGGTGAGTCAACGGATCATATCAGATCGACACACAGGTCAGGACACCTCGGCCAAATCGGGTCAAGACGGTCGGGTTTTTTGACTTCACGATGACCTCCAACTTTGGTAGTCATAACTTCGCCCAAACCCGCTTTCGGGGTGTTATCGGTTCTGGCGGAAAGACCATTGAATCAAGATTCCATCCATCTGCCTGTGGAGGGCATTAGGTGAGCTCAGATAGGTCAATCAGCTCGGATAGGTCAGGACACCTCGGCCAAGTCAGGTCAGCTCGGCTGGGTTTGATTACGACCTCCAACTTCGGTAGGTCATAACTTCTCCGTCCGAACTCCGTTTCGGGTGTTCTTGGACTCTATGGAAAGCTCATTGAGTCAAGAATCCAGAAATGTTCCTTTGGAAGGAATTGGATGAGTTCAGATAGGTCAGATCAGCTTGGAAAGGTCAGGACACCTCGGCCAAGTCAGGTTAGCACGGCTAGGTTTGACTACGTATGACCTCCAACTTCGGTAGGTCATAACTTCTTTGTCCGAACTCCATTTTTAGTGTTCTTAAACTCTATGAAAAGTCCATTGAGTCAAGATTCCATACATGTGCCTGTGTAGGGAATTAGGTGAGTTCAATAGGCCGCCCTCACTCGGACAGTCGACACCTCGCTGGTCGTCAACTCGGCTGGGTTTGACTACATATGACCTCCAACTTCGGTAGGTCATAACTTCTTCGTCCGAACTCCGTTTCAGGTGTTCTTGGACTCCATGGAAAGTCCATTGAATCAAGATTCCAGCCATGTGCTTGTGGAAGGCAGTAGGTGAGCTCAGCCATGTCATCTCAGCTCGGACAGGTCAGGACACCTCGGTCAAGTCAGTCAAATTTCTACCGGTTTGACTGGGCACCAACTTCTGTGAGGTCATAACGCCCAATCGAACCCGTTTCGTGTGTTCTTGGACTCTATGGAATGCCCATTGACTCAAGATTCTAGCCATGTGGCCGTAGAGGGCAGTGGGTGATCATAACCTTATTGAAAACCTATGTTTTGCACCAAGTGTGCAAGTTGTTTGGTTGTGCCCATAAATAACTGTGCTTTGACATGACACTATCAGATGGTACAGTTTCGAGCTATCAGACAAGTATGGTATGGGCTGACTGAGGCCGCGAGAGGCCATATGGTTTAGTCCCAAAACTTGGGATTGAAGGGTGATGATTTCTATGACTGCCCCACACAAACAAGACTATGGTGGGTCAATGAATCGAAACTAAAAGTTTCTAGGTTTTACGGTCATTGATGTCAGATGGGATGATCGAAACCAAACTGTTTCCATGATTGTGAAGTGGCCTTGAGGTACTTCTGATGGGTCCAAGATTGTGACCTGGTTGTGTGTTATTGCTTGTATGAATATCATGCAGTGTGAATATGACATGTTAATGTATGATGTATGATGCATTAACATGGGTTATAAATTGATGTTAATTATATGTACCAATTATAATTATCCATGGTATGTGAATGGTTCATGTAGTGTGCATCATACATGTAACATGAGAAATGCAAAGGGTATAATTACATTGCATATGTACCAGAAACATCGCATGGTAAGGGTGTGAGTGATAGTCGCGTGTCATTCACCATCCCAGAATGGGTTAGACTCGTGACTAAGATTTAAGTCCACTGAGATCCACTACAGCGGCCACAATCAACACTGCTCGTGTCGATGGTGAGACCGCAGCCGACAAAGTCCGTTGAGTCTCAACGTTGTATTAGCATGAAATTAATACTCCGTGTTGGGCAATTTAAGTAGGGATAGACACCACCGTGAAAACCCGAACTTTGCGAATGTGAAACGACTTCGCCGGCGAAAGACCCTAGAAACCGCTTCGCTTGCAAAGCGGCGCCCAAAGTGAGACCCAAAATCCATGGCCTACAAATGGCAGTACCTACACTTGATCATATCAAGTGGCACTGGAGGATAAAACCAAAGGGTTTATAAAACAAAAGTTTTTGTTTTATAAAAGAAAAGATTTTATATGGGATCATCCAAAAGCCTCGATTTGAAAGAAATGAAAATGTAATTTTATAAAATGATCATTGATGTGATCCGAAAAAAAGAAGGTTTTTATCATGCAGATGGGGTTCCGCTATGTGTGAGGGAGCTTCTGAGTGACTCAGGATATGGGCATGATGGCATTTCATGCATGACATGTGACATTCATGTAGACATTTTACTTGAATGTGGGTGTGTTTGATCACTGCATGTGCACTTAGCGGAATAACCCTCAGAGAGACATCACCACCTGCATCAGCCACCCTCGGAACCCCTTCGTGCACACGAGAAGACTCAAGGCTCCTTCCCCTCGATACCGGGTTGTGGCCTTGACAGAAGTATTTTGTAAAATATATTAGAATAATCTAATTTTTAATATATTTTGGCATGTAAAAGTGTATAAGAAGCAGGCATCAAACTCTTGTTAATTTTTATAAGAAAATTATACAGGAAGATGTCTCAATATATGAGAGATGTGAGAGTGATATCGGGGCACCCAATATCCATAGGTTTTCGCGGGTTGACGGGTTGTCAACGGGACCCCCGGGAAAGGGGCATCACATTGATTGAATATACTTTACTTGTATGAATCAGCTGTAGTAATAAGACGACGAAAAACAAATGTCGTAATAAGACGATGAAACAAAAGCAAATGCGGCAACAAGAAGACAATGAAATCATGAAAAACAAAATAAAACAATATCTATGGAATAAACTACTTATTAAGAAATAGGTCGGAGAATGAGGTAGTGATGCATTTTAAGTCGAATGACAAAAAAATCACCCTCCGTTAAAGGAAGATGAGTAGCTAGAAGAGAAAGTTGAAAAAAAAGAGTTAGATTTTTTCTCTTTATTTATAAATAAATAAATAAATACAAAGAAATGAAATTAGCTTTAAAAGAGAGAAATTGGTTTAAAAAGGATAAATTCCAGGCTTCTAAGAATAATCTTTGCAAAGTAAAATATCTCAGTGCAATAACAAATCTGTTGCACATGATAACTAAATTCTCACGGTCATTTTGGTCTCCATCTCCATGTTATACTATTTTGGGGCAAATTTGTCCACATAATGTCTTTTTTTATTTTTTAATACACTTTAGTTTCATGGTAGTAAATTGTTCCCATTAAAACTCAAACCTAGTACCCTCCTCCCTATGCCCTTTGTTTGTTTGAAATGGTGAACACTCTACCACGAGCTAGGTATGATGAGCCACACAGTGTCTTTTAATCCGAGTTTAATATAAAAGTAATTAATTTTTCAAAAAAAAAAAGAGACATATAGACTTCTTTTCAAAATATTCATAAAACTAATCTTTTTGCTTTTAAAAACCGTATTCACCAGCTACAGTTTTGAAAATTAACCTTAAAATGCATTCATTCAAATGAGGTTTTGAAAATCAAATTTTAAACCGTAGTTGGTGAATGTAATTTCTCAAAAGCAAAAAAAGATTACTTTTGGTGAATATTTTAAAAAGAAGTCTACATGTATTTTTTTAAATGAATTATTTTTACTTTAAATTTTTTGGATTTTTTTTAAAGAAAATGATTAGTTTTGTAAAAAAGTTTTGTTTTTGCCAGGTTCATTCTTTTTTTTTTTTTAAATGATGAAAACAATTTTTTTTTTTTTTTTTACTTTTCTTTCTCCCAAATTCCTTTCAATAAACACAACCTACACTTATAAATCCTCAAAACAAAATGATACAAACTGTAAACCTTTTAGTTTTAATTACGCCCAAAGAATCGTAGACAGAGAGAGAAATGGTATCCATGATTAAAATAAAATCTTATCTTTGATGTCTTTTTACCACTTATAGTGTTTGAAAACGCCTGCTTAATACTTTGTTCAATTTCTAGTTTTATGGTTATTTGTTTGTACAAATAATATGTTGAGATTTCCTATGAATGCTACAAAGATCTTCATAGGCATCTTTTAAAATTGTTGCCACTTGGTTCAAGTGTCAGTGCTAAATTTCATTCACATTATTTTTTTAATTTTTATATTTGCATTATGCTATAATATATTTGTACATGGTTTGGTATTAACCTTGTTCAAATTGCTTTCTTATTATTATAAAAAACAAATAATTAAACATCAATGCATTAAATTAGAAAGTAGTAACTAATAAGTCATAAAATCCAAAAGACCAATTCCATGGTTATAGGCTTTGAATTTAGAACTAACAATTACAAGATTTACACCCTCTTTTTGATCAGATTCTCCAATTCCTAAATAGCTAGCTAGTAATCTTAATGGATCATGTGATTTAACAAAAATTAAGAATCTTAATTGGATCATGTAATCAACCAAAACCACCCTTCAAACAAAGAATACACCATAAATGTGCAACAATTTTGTACATGAAAATAAATTATCCGTTCATTTCAGGATGAGATCTAAGTTCTAATTTGGAAGATCATCATGCATATCATGGTAGAGCCAATGTTTCAAAAAAAGGGAGGAGGGTCCCAGGTTCAAGCCCCAGTGAGAAAAGTTTACTATATTGTAAGTAAAATGTTTAGCTATAAAAAAAATTCTAATTTGGAAGGAATTGACATCCATGAAGTCCTATACAAGCTTAATGTTATACGCTATAATGTTTATAATCCAAATCTTTAACATATTAATATGGTGTATACAAACATATTAATATAGTCGATATAAATTAAAAGAGATACAACTTATCCAAGATACGCATGCAATAAAATTAATGTGATATATCGTTGGTGAGTGCCTTTAGCTCTCGAGGTTTAACTCAAGTGGTAAAGTGGGTGGAAAGTATCAGGATACTCGAACTCTACAGAACAACGCACTATAATGCAGATATGCAAAGTGAATAGATGTCAAAAAAGTAGAGTAACTTTTAGAATATATGATCCCAATAGCTATTATTATTTTTCTAGATCACCCCCATCCTAAATTTTAAACATGTTATAAGCAGTGTTTTAAAAATCAAACCAATCCGACCGTCGATCAGTGATCCCTAAATCATGAACCGGTAACTTTTCCGTCGATCCGATTTTTAAAACATTGGGTATAAGACTCCTCAAAACAAAAAGACGAGGGACTCGAGTCATCGTAGCCACCTTGACAATCACACTCAATCCTCATTCACCGCGACCCCGCCAACCACGCATTCTCACCGCATAACAAAAAGTCTCGAATATACTCAGCCTTCCAATAAAGATTAGGTTTTTCCCCAAATCCTAATGATGTCGACTTGGCCCGCCTGGGGAAGAGAGTCGAAAGCATGGCGAGCGTGATATCGATAGAGTGGACTAGCCATGGAAACTCGGAAATGAGTCATTGTATGTTCTGAGCTCAACGAGCGCGTGCAAAAGGCGTGGGAACCCTAGAATCAAGAGAAATGGAGGATTAATTCCATTTTGATGTGAATGACCTGCACTAAATAATACAAGTTTTAAAACGCTGACTAAGTTCTCACTCAAGTTTAACCAACAACAGTATGTGGCCCAAGTTGATTTTTTTCAAGGATGAATAATCTTGGATTGACTACACACCATTTTGTAGCCTCACGATACAAGTTCATACGGGTCACATCAAATCCGACTTACTAGATAGAAAGTTATGACCCCGGGAGTTCAAGCAAAGAAGTATTTAGCAAAGTGTCCAAATCGCCTAGGGTTTTAATTGAAGCGAATTTAGGCTCTATATAACCTAGTTTCCTATGTACAAATAGAAACCCTAGCCCCAACACACCCATTTCGAGTTCAAAACCCTAGTAGAAAACTCCCCAAACCATGAACAACACCGGATCGAGTCGCTTCACCCATTTTAGACCAAACGTTTGGGGCCGAGGTGACACCGCCACCACTTGCCACGCCGCGGCCAGCCAGAAGGAGCGCCACCACCAGACGACGTCATCGGCAAAATTTCACTAACCACGACGCGCCCGTGACGTCGGCGAACACGGGCGGCGCCACGGTGGTCGTAATTCGCATACCTCCTCCCACCATTTTGACCTCGAACTCATTCCCTTGGTCCTTTTCACGTATTCCTCACCGTTGAAAGATACGACAAACAAATTCGTCGATCGTTGATCGAGTTTTTCTCGCCACCACAACAAACTCGACCAAGGTATGGTACCGCCGTTCCCGGTTTCGGGCTTTCATGATATAAAGTTTGACGTCGCTTGTTAAGCTCATTTTGGGTCATTTCGAGTATTTACTAAAAAGGTATGGACTGAATTGGGGCACACCGGGTCAAATTAGAAAATTGAATGATTAGTGAAATCGACATTTATGAGTTATTGAAGGTTCAATTTGGAAAGATTAGCCTCCGTGAAAAGCCCCACTTTGCACGGTTTAGGCGCATCAGATAAATCGACCTGTCTGGGTCCAATTTAGATAGTTTCATAGTTCTAAATTATTCAAAGACATTCGGGGCGTCCCAATGTCGCTTCGTTTAGTTAATGGAGCCTAAACAGCTTTTATTATATTACCCGAGACTCCTGAGAAGCATGAATAAGATTCGTAGCCTCAAGTAGCCATTATACGCTTTAAAATGCTTTTGTGGTATTATGATATTAAACAGGTAAATTATTTTATATATACATTATTTGATTGAATGATCGTTATGCATAAATATAAGTATCTGCTTATATAAACAAGTTATCATTTCATGTGGATTTTGGTCAACATTTTAAATATTTGGAAATTTTATAATGAGTTCGTGGATAAATTTATTGTATTTAAACATTTTGGTACATTAGATCGAGGTTTTAAACCACTTTGAAAATTTATTGATTTAAGAAATGGATTTTGAGATTTTGTGAAATGATATAATACAGACGTTGGAAAGGTATATGTGAGGAAGGATACGGTGTTGGTTGTTATAAGTTGACATACCATATAGTACTAGAGGTTCGATTCAGTATTTATTTTACACTGGGTTTGCCATGGTGTCGTGAGGTTGGTTTCATCCAACTTATATATTATTTCCACTACTGTGAGGTCGAGTTTCTACCGAATTTATCATCATTATTACATACTACGATACCTTTCGATGTTGGGGGTCGTGAGGTGGGGTGTCCCACGGTTTATGAAGGATATATGGTATGGTACATTGTTGGTTTCTGAGTAAGCTATAACCATTTCAATATTTATGGTTATGGTATTTTCATGATTATTTTTACGACATGATATTTTTACATTTTATCCTCACTTTATGTTGCTGTGAATAAATCAAAGTTATAATTTTCTTAATAATAATTTCGACAAATTTTTGAGCATGAATTTCATAATGTTGACTTGGGTATAAATTCGTTTTGTGAAATGATTCCAAACGGGAACCCTTATAAAAGATGGACGGAGGTCTTCGAGAGAAGGAATGTTCGAAAAATAAAACATTATTTTTATAAATTATGCCACTCACTGGATTTATTATCTCAATGCTTATTGTTTTAAATCCGTCTAGGTCCAGGTCTAGAGATCTACCTCACACGCTTCACGCTGCACTGCCTACCAAGAATTTAAGATTTTATCTTGTATCTATCCGCTTTTCTCTGTTTGGGACTTATGTATTTTCATTGTACCCCTAAATTCGCAACACCCTAGAATGCTCTGATCTTATTATTGAACTCATATGAGTCTTTATCATGTGTGTTTGTGGTTATGACCTACAATAAGATGGGTTGGTTGTGGATCTTTTATATATATACATTGAGGTATTATATTAATGCAGGTGTTTACTTTCTTTCTAGTTTCGTTCCATCGACATTCCCTGATTGCATGTTAGAACTTCACTAGGCGGGACCACCCGGGGAATCTTGGGAGGGTTTCCGGGTCGGGTCATGTCAACGGACATGGCGAATAGAGCAATTTTCACAATAAGCATGAGAGATAGAAACCAAAATTAACCCATTGCAAGAGAGGAGCCTCGAGTATCAAGCTACTTACCTCGAGCCGTGAGCAAAGGTAGGGGAAGATGAAAGCAATTTTCACAATAGTATGAAAGATAGAAACTAGATTCTTTTTTTTCTTTTTTATAGTCATGCCTACTAATTCCTATATTAAAAGGTTAATGAGAGTTTCCTTGCCACATGAACAATTAACGCTATAATATATATTGTGTAATTATGAATTTTAATAACCATGAACTAAAATTATATCATTATAAATTTATTTTTTCTTCAAAGGTAAAATCGCTTACTAGCTCTAGAAAATAATTGCCAACTATATCCTACCAATTTCCTTAAGTTAATAAATATATATATATATATATATATATATATATATATATGTATATATATATATATATATATATATATATATATATATATTTATATATATATAAGAAAACGATGTTTTTAGTAATTTTCTGTTGTACATAAAGAATAATAGATTATGATGAGAATCCACTCTAAAATTTCAAGTAGAGGGTCTCTTCAAAATTAACTTCTCTTTACACTAATGAGCTTATTATTATATTTTGGATAGCAATTATGTGATTATGAAGATTCATTTCATGCTTATCATGTTTAGTTCATGTGATAAAGCGCTCAACGTTTCAAAAAATATAGGACATAGGGAAGGGAGGGATCTCGGGCTCGAGTTTGAGTGTGAATAGCTTACTACATTGTAATTAAAGTGTTTAACTGTCAAAAAAATAGATTCGCTTCCTAGTATGATTTAATGGGCCCTTAGGTAGGGGCGAAAGGAGCATGAGGACCACTAGGACAATTTCCCCTATTGGAATTTTAGAATTTTTTTTGCAGTAAGGTTTTAGAAATTTTGACCGTTGTTGGCCCCACTAAAAATTCTAAAAAAGATGTAACCACTAAAACTTTAGAGACTCCGGCGTTCCGTCCTCCCCGCCTTTCAAAAACTCACAACATCCATCAATGGAATAGTACCCATGGAGGTCGCAAGTGATTATGCATGCATTCACATCTCACAATCTCAATGAGAGATTCATGTCGATGCCCACTTTCACTCCCATTCCACCGACACTACTACAAGACTTCATTCTAAGTCTTGCCATGGGATGGAAAGAAAATAAGGGAGGAGGCTACAATTGCTTGTTTGCATGAAGGTTTTGATGGTTTTTACCAAACCATGTTTAGTAAAGCTACAAGTGTCACTATTGACGCCATTTCAGAAGTTTAGTAGAAACCATTGGGCCCCTAGATTTACCTAAACCACTCCGTCCCTGGTTTTTTTCTGTGTTAGAAACCGTCCGTTATAATCCCAAGGTATAGTCTTATATCTTGTAGGATTTCATAGAACATACAGTCTAGTTATGATATTCATAACAATATGGAGAGAAATAGGAAATATATAAGAATAGTAATTATCATAAAGTCCATGAGGGAAAACTTATGTATGTGATGTTAGGTGTGCTTCCAAGGGTAAAAAACAGGGACGATTATAAGTTAATAAGATGGAGAATATTCGATTGGTATGAGACGAGCCTAATAAAAAAATCATAAAAGCCTCAAGCCAAAGTTAGACAATATCATACCAATGTGAAATTAGCTAAGGGCCCCACAAGTTTCACAAATGAAAGAATAGGGTATGGGACCCTAAGGTCTTCCCTTTACCCTTGAAATGATCCTCTGTAGTTTTTATGTCTAAACCATCCGTTGTAATCCCGAGGTATAGTCTTATATCTTATAGGATTTATAGACCTCCAAGAAAGGTCTAGCTATGGATATTCATACTAATATGGAGAGAAATAGAAATAAGATTAGTAATGATCATAAAGTCCATGAGGGAAAATCCAATGTATGTAATGTTAGGTGGAGTCCAAGGGTTAGAAATTGTGGACGATTATAAGTTAATAAGTATGGAGAATATTCGATTGGTATGAGACGAGCCTAAAAACAAAATCATAGAAGCCTAAAGCCCAAGTTAGACAATATCATACCAATGTGGAATTAAAGGGGGCCCACAAGTTTCCCAACATGTAAGAATAGGCTAAGGAGACCCAAAGGTCTTCCCTTTTACCCTTGAAATGATCCTCTAGTTTTTTCTGTCTTAAACCGTCCGTTATAATCTTGAGGTTTAGTCTTATATCTTGTAGAATTGATAGAATCAGGCTAGGTCTAGTTATGGATATTCATACCAATATGGAGAGAAATAGGAAGTAAGATTAGTATTGATCATAAGATCATGAGGGAAAACTTATGTAATGTTAGGTAAGGTCCAAGGGTTAGAAATATGGACAATTATGTTAATAAGTATGGAGAATATCTAATTAGTATGACACGAGCCTAAAAGACTTCATGGTCTCAGCTCCAACTTGATAATATCATACTATCAGAATTGTAAGCAGTGTCTACCAGTTTGCCACATAAGAATAGGCTGCGGGGACCCCTATGTCTTCCCCTTTACTCCTTGAAATGGTCCTCTATTTTTTCTGTCTTAAAATATTCGCTATAATCCCGAGGTATAGTTTTATATCTTCAGAGGGATTGATAGAATCGTGCCAGTCTAGTTATGGATATTCATACCAATATGTAAGAGAGAAATAGAAGCAAGATTAATAATGATCATAAGTCCATGAGGGAAAACCTATGTATGTAATGCTAGGTGTGCGTCTAAGGGTTAGAAACAAGGACGATTTTAAGTTAATAAGTATGAAGAATATTGCTATGATGCCTTTTATGGGAGCCCAAAAACAAAACCATGATGGCCTCAGGCCCAAGTTAGAAAATATTATACTA
Source organism: Tetrastigma voinierianum (assembly GCA_016808115.1). Classification (NCBI taxonomy): domain Eukaryota; kingdom Viridiplantae; phylum Streptophyta; class Magnoliopsida; order Vitales; family Vitaceae; genus Tetrastigma; species Tetrastigma voinierianum. The sequence continues at coordinate 33,943 of JAEQBH010008183.1, forward strand.
ATGTAGAAACAGATCCGTGGTTTCCTAACAACATAAGAATAGGCTAATAGACCCTGTCATCTTCCTTAATTTGAAATCCATTGTTTTTCTCGTGTCTTAAATTGTCCTGCTATAACTTTGATATATTCATAGTCAGAGAATTGATGGGACCGTGCTAGGTCTAATTATGGATATTCATACCAATATGGAGAGAAATAGGAAGTAAGATTAATAATGATCATAAGGTCCATGAGGGAAAACTTACAATTAGGAATGTTAGTATGTGTTTAATAGAAACATGGACAATGCAAGTTAACAAGCAGGAATAATATTCAATTGGTACGAGGCCTTTTACGAGCCCAAAAACAAATCATAAGGGCCTCAAGCCCAAGTTAGACAATATCATACCACAAGTTTCCTAACATGTAAGAATAGGCTAAGGGGGACCCTAAGATCTTCCTTTACCCTTTGAAATGATCCTCTAATTTTATAGTTACTCTTATAATCAACTTTAATTTGACTTTGCATCTATATTTTTTAATAGAATGTCATGTTTGGAAATTGGAGCTCTTTGAAACATTCTAGCACTAAGTGATGAGAGCTTATGACTTGAGATGACCATTATTGAGCTCTTACGTTGCATTTAGCAAATATATAGATAATGGAGGCCTCGATGATACAAGGATTTATTTCCAAATCATTCTAATGCTTGAAATTGAGTTTAAGCACATTGAGAGTATTCCAAAACACTCAATGGCGATTGTTATTGTGACTTAACACACCATTATTGAGCCAATTCTTAATTAAACAAGAAAATAGGTTTTTGGGAGCTTTTAAGATTTACTCTATGGAGGTTTAATTAACAAGTATGTGACATTAGGTTTAATTAATTTATGTTTGTATTGAAAATTTTTAGATGAAAGCACACAATGTAGATATATATATATATATATATATATATATATATATATATATATATAGGTATCTTACAAGCAGCTTAATTTGGAAGGTCTTTCTTGAAATATTGTAGCTCAAAGGATTCTTATCCTTAGTACTTATATTCCACTCAGAAAGTCTAATTCCCTTTAAATTTAATTGGTTTTCTCCTATTTTTCAGAAAAAGCATAATTTTTTTTTTCAAGAAATTGAGTGAACGGGTTTGCATTTTTTTTTTATTCATCTTAACCCATGAATGTCCTCTTTACACCTACATTTCCCTATGGTTTGATAGCTAGTTGACTAAAAGCCAAAACTAAACCAACTCCCTATGATACAAATTTGTGCTATCTATAGGTTTTGAGACTTTAGTGCTTGCATATAGTTAGTTATTCAGATTTATAGAATGAGTATAACTTAGTTTAGACGAGTTTGTGCCTTTTATATTTATTCTATGTTAAAATTTCTTTACCACTTTATTTGAATCTTACCATTTTTAATTATATCAAATAGATCTATTTTTAAGGAGAAAACAAGAACGAACAAAAATGTTATTCGATCCTATCTTTTCCTATATATACATAGTTTTAAGACCTATTTTCACAGCCAATATATACTTCTTCAATGCTATTTGTTTTCTCCTCTTTAGGGTCAATTGTTTTAGGTTGAAATTAATTAGTCACCCTTTTATCATTCTAAACTCTGAAAGAGTTTTAAATTTTAATTTCATATGTTCTTAATTATTTTGTGTTTTCCTTTTATAAGGAACTATGTCTTTTAAGCTGCCACCTATCATACTAAGAATGTTAACTGAATGAGTATTTATAGTTAGAAATGTAACTTCAATACTTTAATTCCCAACCTTTTAAAAAAAATTGGGTGGCGATAATTCTTAGATCCTTTTGGTATTTTATGGTATGATATAGCCGGCTTTGCTAGATGATCACATGTTTACTTCTTTGTCTTTACTCCCAATTAATGTGGCATTCGACATTATTCCCACTCAAATAATTCATTCTTGAGAACATAGTTCCAAATTATTCTATGAAGGAAATTTTGTCTCATATATAATGTGGGAGAATTTTCATCCAAAACATTTGTTATCCATAAAATGTCAATTAGAGTTGACATTAAACATCTTATTACTCATGCACCTTTTTTATTCCCAAAAATGCTTTATTTTGAATCCTTTATCAATATATAAATACACATGCATACACACATTCTATATCATATCCTTAATCCATCTTTGACCTTCCACTAACTCAATATCTCAACTTTAAATTTGTACTTAGTCAACAAGCAAACGTTTTCAACTCAAAAATTTTCATGATGCTATTTATATCGCTATTGATCCTCCTCAAAGGATTAAGATGAGTCATCAAAGACGTATTAGATTTATGATAGTTTTGATTGTCCATCTATCATTGTAGAGTCTTAGATAATTGATTTTTCATGACATTTTTTTGTTGAATTCCAATTTGATAGAACAATTTAGCCATTGCGAGATGGAGGAATTCAATTTTGAGAAAATGATGAAAAAATAATTAATTTACTTGCAATAAATCGATTTTATCTCACCTCGATCCTCAATCTTATTAAAGTGAACTAGAACTTTGGGAGGTCAAGATACTATTCGCACGTTAGAAAGTGCAAATCAATTGTAAGATGCACACATTGCATCGGGCCACAAAATATTCTAGCATGGGATTAACGCCCTTTCTAAGATTAATTGATATCGAAGGAAAATGAATTTGCACAGCCAAGTGTGATTGTGACGCCCATTTCCTCGTGTGGGGTCCCATGACCACCGTCAACTCAAGGAAACCCCGTGTCTCATATCATGAGACCCATACAAGAGGAAAATGGCCACATCGCTACACATCATAATTTCAATTAAAATATAATCAACTATATTAAAATAGTTTCAAGATTTGTTACATCATTTTAATCAAACATATATCGTACCAAGAATTCTAATACATGTTTTTCAAAATAATATATATCAAAGCCACATGCCGCCTTTCTTCTCAAAAGCGCTCCAATGAGCGCCCGTCTTCCTCAACACTCCCGTAATCTCGAGTGGATCCCACGACTGCAGCAATGCTCAAAGAAGGGCTAATCTTCACATGGGTTACTTCCCCCACCTAAGTGCTCATACAATGGCAACCAAACATTCAAGCATAACATATATGTTCCTACTCAAATGTCTACATGAAATGGATGAGAATGTAACTCACCCTTTCCCATTTCTTGAGCCCTCACTGACTCCCTCACGCATGCCTAAGCCAAGGGTGAGAAAACATTGTTTAAAAACAAAAGGTTTTTGTTCTCGAAAACATACTACCGAGTTTCGGTAAAATCTATTGGACAACCCTCCGAGATGAATTGGCCGGGTACTCCTCCTCCGAAACAACATGGTCTGACGGAATCGGTTGACAACTTCCAAGAAAATTCTTCGGAAAATCGTCCTTTATAATTCCTTTCACAACCATTTTCCTTTTTCTTTGATGTCATGCATCCACACCTATTGTTCTAGGTTACCCCGATGCATATGAAATGCATTATGCTCCCCGAATAAAGACGTGGGTCAGTCCGGGAACGCCAAAAATTCTAAGACTGGGTCCGTCCCACCAGAGGACAACCACCATTATGCCCCAAACACTCCAACCACAATTTATAACACAAACAGCACATATGGACCAATAACAGTCCGAAAATCTATCCCGAGATTGCCCAAAACAGTCCTAAATTTCCAAAGATTCAAATCTCAAAATTCTTGTGACTTACTGCCCGTACCACTCACGGCCTCATACCATCCAAACCATCTTAATGGCTCTTAAACCGAAAATAAACCGAGTAGGAGAAGACCCCTACCTCCCGGAGTTTTCAAAACTCCACAAAACTAGTGCCCATGTGTAGCCCTTGCAGCGTACAACAACTTTGCTTCTTACCTCACCTAATTGACAAACTGATCGCTTTCTTGATATTTAGAGAAGTTGGAATCTCTCTCTCTAAAAACTCGGCCTCTTCCCTCCACCGGCTGACTCCATCCCCAAAAGAAGAGAAGATGTTCTTTCTCTTTTCACTTATTCCCTTTTGTCCTCACATTGCCATGTCAACCTTCCATTGGTTGGATAGGATTACCCTTTATCCTTCTTTTATCTACTTTGGATTTTCATCCAATGGCATCATGACATGTCTCCACCCATGGCCCACACATGAGCTCATGTTTGACTAATTCTGCACATGACACATGGCACTCTGTGAGCCACTCAAAATGTGCCAAGTGTCCCGTACCCTCTCGGTACCTCGAAAAACATGAAATTCCGATTGTCTCGAAATTCGACGAAATTCGACGAAATTCGATGAAATTCGACGAAATTCGACGAGGTAGCAAAATTTCGCAAAACGACCTAATGGTGAAGTCCTGTTGCCATCTCGAGATCTAGAAAATTCTGTATTTGGACTAAAATTACCATTTTAATTCTTCGTAAAATTAGAATTTTCTGCTTCATATGATGACTGATATTTAAAAGATACAATTTTGTGGAAAACACAGTGTAAATGGTGAAAGGTTGACAATCCTATAGAAGGTACATTTAAAAATGGGCAACTTAATTGACTAATAAGTCCCAAATTAAAAAACAAATTACCCCTAAAGAAGCATAAATTATGCAATTGATCCATGAAGAGGCATACTTAAAATAATGACATAACAATTTATTATCTATAAATAGAGGAGAATGGGTTTGAAACATATCTATAAATAAGAGAAAATGGGATTGAAATATTTTGCACTGACAATATTTTTTTCCAAGTGGCTATTGATATCACAGAAAACAAGAACATCAAACCAACAATTGTGGATGAATGTCGAGCATGACATGATTGTCTAAAATGGAAAGAAAAAATAAATAAAACTTAAACTCATTAGTTACAAAGTAAAATGTATTTTGACTTACTCTAAAATTGCTTCAAGATGTAAGAGTTTTTCTACCAAAATGAAATAATAAGATATAAAATGTAATAAGTACATGGTACATGTTTTAATTCTCGCAAAAACCTAGTGTTATACTACTCTCTCTTTATTGATGTCCTAATGTTTGCTTTATGATTAATTTGATAACCTCAAGAAAGACTAGATTTGAGTATGATGAATTTTATAACATATTTTTTTATGAATAATTTTATAACATATTTATATTTATTCATACATAATGATAGGTACATAAAAGTCCCTAAAAATTTTTAATTGCCTAAAGCAAATATTATAAATCCTCATAATAAGTACTCATTTAAGTTACAGTGGTTCATGCATGGATAGTAATATTTGAGGTATGTGGTATAACTAACTTGACAAATACTTACTAAAATAAGGGTATGTGAATATATTTTTCTTTAAGAAATCAGAAATTAGATTTGTAGTTATTGTAGTGTATATTAATGACTTAAATCTCAATGGGATTTTCAAATAACTCACATGAACAAAAAAAATATTTGAAATGAAAGATCTTGAGAAAATAAAATATTGTCTTAACTTGCAAATAAAAAACATTCCAAATGCAATATTAGTCAATGCATCAACATATACAAAGAAAATCTTGAATCATTTGCATGTGAACAAATTGTATTCATTAAGTTCCAAAGTGGTTGTTCGTTTACTTGAAGTAAAAGAAGACTAGGATTAGCAATAGGGTGGGGTCCGACTGTGGATCCTTATTCCATTACTATTATCCCACAACATTCGATCATTCCTTGTTTAACCCGCTGGTAAAACTTTCAAAGTGTTAAAAATGAAGGACATCCAGGGAGGGGAGTGGTCCGAGGTTCGAGTCCCAGTGGGGACAATTTACTAAATTGTAACAAAGTTCTTAATTCTCAAAAAAAAATATATATAGTTATTACTATTTTTCTGGATCACCACCATCCTCGATTTTAAACATGTGTTGCAAAAATCAGACCTAACCGACCGGTCTAATCAAGTGATCGTGACCTTCCGCTCCGATTTAATCTGGGCTTTTGGTCGTAATTTAACCATTTGCCTGATCCTAAACCGTGAATCGGTAACTTTTTTCGATTCAGTCATCGATCTGGTTTTTAAAACATTGGTTATAGAACTCCTTCAAAATAGAGACTAGAAGCGACGGAGAGTCAGCAGAGCCACCTTTGGCACCACTCAATCCTCATTCATGGCGACCCTACCAAACTCGCCATTCTCGCTCAGATTCATTTATACTAGCAATAATTTTCACATTAAGTATGAAAGATAGAAACCAGATTTTTTTTTTAAAAATTTATAGTCATGCTCAATTAATTCCTATGGCTAAAAGGTTAATGAGAGTTTTGCCACATGAATTTAAATAACGTATGCACAGCCACGACTAAAGTTCCGCCATTATAGTCTATTTTTTTCTTGCAAAGGTGAATAGTTTTATCGTTTCCTAGGCAAATAATTGCCAACCATATCCTACTAATTTCTAAGACAAATAAATATAGATTTTAAGAAAACGATGTTTTTAGTAATTTTCATTGCATACTAAGAAGTAAAGTAGATGAGGATGACAAACTAATTTGCAAATTCGCGAGATTCATTTCTTCAAAATAATTAATTTCTCCAACATCAAGTAGAGGGTTCTCTTCTAATTCATGTAGTAGAACGTTTCAAAAAGCTAGGCATAAGAAGGGAGGGATCCCAAGTTCAACTTTCAATGAGAATAACTTACTACATTGTACTTAAATATTTAGCTGTCAAAAAAGATCTGCTTTTGTATGATTTAATGGGCCCTTAGGTAAGGGCAAAGGGAGAATGAGGACCATTGGGAACAATTTCCCCCAATGGAATTTTAGATTTTTTTCACAGAAGGGGTTCTAGGAAATTCTGATAGTTGTTGCCCCCATTAAAAATTCTAAAAAAAGGTTATGAACCCGGGATACATTCTTATTAGAGGTTGATCCCACTGAAGTAAAATACTGGTTCCGCCACATGGCTCAAATGGTAAATTGGTGGGATTTGCTTACTGAGATTTGTGTTTGAATCTCGTATCAGGTATAAAAAAAAGAATGATTTAATGGTGCTTAGAGAAGATCTAACTAAATGAGCATCCAGGACTACGTTTGGTTCTCCGTAAATAAGAAGGAAGAAAATCGAGGAAAGAAAATGGAAATAAAGAAAAGTGAAGAAAGGGACAACATTTAACCCAATCTCAAACAAAACAAAGGTAAATAAACATGCATACTCCACCAAGGAATTCACGAAAAAAACAAAAAAAAAAGACCTAAAATGACATCAACCTGAAAACCACAACAACCATAAATGGTTGTCAGAGTTCAGTTCAAAACAGAACAAAGAAAAACGAAGAAAAAAAAAAAAAAAACACTAAATAAAAGACTAGTTTTTATAGATTTCCAATTCCTTTTCCCAAGCTGATGATCAGGTTCAAGAAACTAATCATATGCTAGCTTGATCGGAAGGTGGTTGCAGCGGCGGCATCAGCGGCGATGACGGTGGTTGTGGCGGCGGCGACGGCGATGATGATAACGGCGGTAGAGCAGCTTCCTTCCCATACCTGTTATTGTTCAGCCAAACCTTAAAAACCCTACGACTAATCCCAACATCAGAACAGAACTTACGAATTTCTTCATCATTATGCCTTGGAGATTTGACCCTAATCCTTTCAAAGAAAAGCACCCATCCTCCTTCGCTTCTCCTTCACGCTGCTCGGCTCTTCCTCCGTCGATTTCCCTAACCCGAACTTCCGACCCCATCTCATTCTCGTTCAAGCAGGCGACCGGGCTGGCGGCCTCAAATCAGAACAAAAGATGCTATTCTGACTCCGAATCGGAGCAGAGAGATCGACTCGGCGATGAGGTACCAACCGGGTTGTTCTCACATGAAAGCACCTCCTTCCTGGAAGCTCCTAAGTGACATCTCACAAGCAAACAAGAAATAAGAGATTCCGGTGTGCCGTCCTCCCCGTCTTTCAGAAACTCACAACATCCATCAATGGAATAGTACCCCAAGGAGGCTGCATGATTATGCATGCATTCCATATATCTCACAATCTCAATGAGAGATTCATGCTTGATTTTGTGATGGCCTACCCCCTCACTCCCTATTCCACCAACACTACTACAAGACTTCATTCTAAGTCTTGCCATGGGATGGAAAGAAAGAGTAAGGGAGGAGGCTATAATTGCTTGTTTGCATGAAGGTTTGATGGTTTTTACCAAAATCATGTTTAGTAAAGCTACAAGTGTCAATTAAGGGATGCCATTTGTGAAGTTTAGGTAGAAACCATCAAATTCCCTAGATTCACCGAAACAGCCTCCATCCCCCCGGTTTTTTTTTTCAGGTCGTAAACCGTCCCTTATAATCCTAAGGTATAGTCTTACATTCAGAGGATTGATAGAATTGTGCTAGGTCTAGTTATGGATATTCATACCAATATGGAGAGAAATAGGAAATATATAAGATTAGTAATTATCATAAGGTCCATGAGGGAAAACTTATGTATGTAATGTTAGGTGTGAGTCCAAGTGTTAAAAACAGGGACGATTATAAGTTAATAAGTGTGGAGAATATTTAATGGCATGAGACTTGAGCCCAAAAAATCGTAAAGCCCCAGCCCAAGTTAGATAACATCATACCAATGTGGAATTAAAAGGACAGACCCACAAGTTTCCCAACATGTAAGAATAGCGTAACAAGACCCTAAGGTCTTCCCTTTTACCCTTGAAATGATCCTCTAGTTTTTTCTATGGCTTAAGTCCGTTGTAATCCCTAGGTATAGTCGTATATCATGTAGGATTGACATAATCACGCTAGGTCTAGTTTTGGATATTCATACTAATATGGAGAGAAATAGGAAATAAGATTAGTAATGATCAAAAGGTCCATGAAGGAAATCTTATGTATGTAATGTTAGGTGTGAGTCCAAGGGTTAGAAACAGGGATGATTATAAGTCAATAAGTATGGAGAATATTCGATTGGTATGACACGAGCCTAAAAACAAAATCGTAAGGGTCTCAGGCCCAAGTTAGATAATATCAAACCAATGTAGAATTAGCAAGCCCACAAGCTTCCCAACTGTAAGAATAGGCTATGGGACCCATACTCATTTTACCCTGAAATGGTCCTCTATTTTTTTTTATGTCTTAAATTGTTCGTTATAATTCCGAGGTGTAGTTTTATCTTATAGGATTGATAGAATCGTTAGGTCTGGGCTTCTAGATATTCATACTAATATGGAGAGAAATAGAAGCAACATTAATAATGATCATAAGGTCCACGAGAGGGAAAACCCTATGTATGTAATTGCTGACTCATTTTAAGTTAATATATGAAGAATATTGGTATGATGCCTTTATGGAGCTTAGAAACAAAACCATGATGGTTTCCCCAGCCCTGCTGGGACAATATCATACTAATGTAGAATGGTAGGTCCATAAGTTTCCCAACACCTATGAATAGACTAAGGGGACCCTAGGGTCTTCCCTTTTACCCTTGAAATGATCCTCTAGTTTTTTGTGTCTTAAACTGTCTGTAATGATCTCAAGATATAGTCTTATATCTTGTAGGGTTGATAGAATGCGCTAGGTCTAGTTATGGATATTCATACCAATATGGAGAGAAATAGGAAGTAAGATTAATAAAGATCATAAGGTCCATGAGGGAAAACTTATGTATGGAATGTTAGGTGTGCGTCCAAGGGTTAGAAACATGGACGATTAAAAGTTAATAAGTATGAAGAATATTCAATTGGTATGAGGCCTTTTACGATCCCAAAACAAAATCATGAGGGCCTCGCTTCGTTAGTAAATATAATACTAATGGAAAGGGATAGGTCCTATGCAAGTTTCCTAACATGTAAGAATAGGCTAAGGGGACCCTAAGATCTTCCCTTTTACCCTTGAAATGATCCTCTAATTTTGAGTAGTCATTCTTATAATCAACTTATAATTTGGATATCTCCGTTTTTTTTTTAAATAGAATGTCATGCCTTCATGCTTGGAAATTGAGGCTTTAGGAAACATCTCGTTCAAGTGATGAGAGCTTAAGTGACTTGAGATGACCATTATTGAGCTCTTAATGTTATGATTTAGCAAGTAAATAGGTAGTGGAGGCTTTGATGATACAAGTGATTTATTTTAAATCATTCTTAATGCTTGAAATTTGAGTTTAATGGCCATTGAAGAGTATTCCAAACACCTAATGGCGATTGTTATCAGGTTCAAGACGACCATTATTTGAGTAGCCTTATTCTTTAATTTGAAAAGAAAATATGTTTTGGGAGCTTTAAGATTTACCTATGGAGGTTCAATTAACGAGTATGTGACATTAGGTTTAATTAAATTATGTTTGTATTGAAAATTCTCTAGATGAAAGCACACATATATATAGGTATCTCGGTTGTGTTAGCTTAATTTGATAGGTCTCTTCTTGGAAACAAGGTAGCACAAAGGATCTCTTATCCTTAGCACTTGTCTAAATCTTGTAAAGTCTAATTCCCATTAAATTTAATTGGTTTTTTCCTATTTTTCACAAAAATCATAAATTTTTTTTTTTTGAAGAAATTAAGTGAAAGGGTTTGCTTTTATTTTTTATTTTTTATTCATCTTAACCCATGAATATCCTCTTTACACCTACATTTCCCTATGATTTGACAGCTAGTTCATTAAGATTTCAAACTACAAACCCAACTCAAGTATGATACAAATTTGGGAGCATTCATCGGTTTCGACTTAGGCTTTTGCATAAAGTTAGTTATTCTTGATTTATAGAATAAGTATAAACTTAGTTAGACGAGTTTGTGCCCCCTTTTATAGTCATTCTATGTTAAAATTCCTCTTACCACTTTATTTGAATCTTTATCATTTCTAATTATATCAAATATATCTATTTTGAAGGAGAAAACATTAACGATAAAAATGTTATTCTGATCCTATCTTTTTCCTATATATACATAATTTTTTAAGATCTTATTTTCAATAGCCAATATATACTTCTTCAATGCTATTTGTTTTCTCCTCTTTAGGGTCAATTGTTTTAGGTTGAAATTGATTAGTCACCCTTTTATCATTCTAAACTTTAAAAGAGTTTTAAATTTTAATTTCATATGTTCTTAATTATTTTGTGTCTTCCTTTTATAAGGAAATATATCTTTTAAGCTGCCAAATCTATCATACTTCAAGAATGTTAACTGAAATTTATATTTATAGTTAGAATATGTAACTTCAATACTTTAGAATTCCCAATTTTAAAAGAAATTCATGGATAATTTTGTGGATCCTTTTGGTATTTTATGGTATGATATAGCCGTCTTTGCTAGATGATCACATGCTTACTTTGTCTTTACTCCCAATTAATGTGTGGCATTTGACATATTCTTACTCAAATAATTCATTTGAGAACATAGTTCCAAATTATTCTATCAAGGAAATTTGTCTTGATATATAATATGGGAGAATATTCATCAAAAACATTTGTTAACTATTAGAATTGACATTAAACATCTTATTACTCATGCATGTTTATTCCCAAAAAAGTTTATTTTGAATCCCTTAGCAATATATACATACACATGCATACACACATTCTATAACATTTCATTAATCCATTTTGACCTTCTACTAATTCAATATCTCAACTTTAAATCCTGTACTTCTGGTCAACAAGCAAATGTTTCTCCACTTAAAATTTTTCATTATATATTTATATCGCTTATCGATCTCCCGTCTAAGGATTAAGATGAGTCAACAAGAAGTATTGGGGATTTTATGATGGTTTTGATTCTCCATCTATCATTGTAGAGTCTTAGATACTGATTTTCATGGCATTTTTTGTTGAAATCCAATTTGATAAAACAATTTTAAGCCACTCGTTAAGATGGAGGAATTCACTTGAGAAAATGATAGGTGGCCAAATAAATTTACTTGCAATAAATTTATTTTATCTCAATTCTCAATCTCAATCTTATTAAAGTGAACTGAACTCTTAGAAGGTCAAGAGATACTATTCACACGTTAGAAAGTTCAAATCAATTGTAAGATGCACTAACATTATACTAGCTACAAATATTTCCTATTATTTGATTAATGTCCCTTTCGGGACGACACTGATATCGATGAAATGAAATTTTGAAACAAGCTTGAAGAGGATACTTTATTAGCTTAAAAGATACAATTTCTAGAAAACACAAGAAAAATGTATGAAAAGGTTAACAATCCTATAGAAGGTATATTTAAAATGGGCTAAATGAATTGACTAATGAGTCCTAAATTAATAAATAAATAACCCCTAAAGAGGCATAAATTATGCAATTGATCCATAAAGAGGCATACTTTAAAATAATGACATGCCAATTTATTATCTATAAATAGGAGGAGAATGGGTTTGAAATATTATCTACAAATAAGAGAAAAATGGGATTGAAATACTCTTATAAATGACAATATTTTTTTCCAAGTGGCTATTGATATCACAAGAAAACAAGAACATCAAACCAACAATTGTGGATGAATGTCAATATGGACATGATTGTCTAATATGGAAAGAAAAAAAAATGTAAATAAAATTTAAAATTCATTAATTATAAAGTAAAATGTATTTTGACTTACTCTACAATTGCTTCAAGATGTAAGAGTGTTCTACCAAAATGAAATTATAAGATATAAAATGTAATAAGTACATAGTACAAGTTTTCTCTGCAGATAAACCTAGTGTTATACTTACTTTCTCTTTACGGATGTCATAATGTTTGTTTATAATTAATTTGGATAACCTCAAAAAGACTAGATTTAAGTATGATTAATTTATAACATATTTTTTTATGGATAATTTTATAACATATTTTTATTGATTCATACATAATGATAGGTACATAAAAGTCCCTAAAAAATTTTAATTGCCTTAAGAAAATATTATAAATCCTCATAATAAGTACTCATTTATCTTATAGTGGTTCGTGTATACATAGTAATACTTTGAGGTATGTGGTATAACCAACTTGACAAATACTTACTAAAATAAAGGTATTCGAATACATTTTAAATTAAGAAATCAAAAATTAGGTTTGTAGTTATCAGGGTGGTATGTGAATGACTTCTAAATCTTGATGGGATTTTCAACAACCTAAATAAAAAGACTAGTTTTTATAGATTTCCAATTCCTTTTCCCAAGCTGATATTCAGGTTCAAGAAACTAATCATATGCTGGGCTTCTGATCGGAAGGTTGCAAATATGACAATGGCGATGACGGTGCCATGATAACGCAGAGGAGCAAATTTTCCTTCCCATACCCGCGTTATTGTTCAGCCAAACCCAAAACCCTACGACTAATCCCAAATACTCGAATGTAACTTCACGAATTTCTTCATCATTATGCCTCAGAGATTTCCACCCTAACCTTTCAAAGAAAGCACTCATCCTCTCCTTCGCCTCTCCTTCACACTTTCTGCCTTTACTCTTCTTCCTCCATTCCATTTCTCGCAACTCCGAATCCTCCCACCCCATCTCATTCTCAATTAACAAGATAATCTAAGAATGCAGGCGACTTTACTTCATGGAAAGATTTTATCTTAAGATCGAACCTGAGCGTAAGAGATTGCATTTTTGGCGGTGGGAGGTACCAAACACTCCAAGTCTCCACATGGAAAAGCACCTCCTTCCGTGGAAGCTCCGTGACATCTCACAAGCAGCCAAGAACTAAGAGATCTCCCCCCCTCCGCATGCCGCCCCGTCTTCGTAAACTCACAACATCCATCAATGGAATAGTACCCTGCTGAGGTCGCATGATTATGCATGCATTCCATATATCTCACAATCTCAATGAGAGATTCATGCTTGATTTTGTGATGGCCTACGCCCTCACTCCCTATTCCACCAACACTACTACAAGACTTCATTCTAAGTCTTGCACTGGACGGAAAGAAAGAAAGAAGGGAGGAGGCTATATTTAATTGCTTGTTTGCATGAAGGTTTGAGGGTTTTTACCAAAACCTTGTTTAGTAAAGCTACAAGTGTCAATTAAGGGATGCCATTTGTGAAGTTTAGGTAGAAACCATTGAGCCCCCTAGGATTTAACGAAACTGCCTCCATCCTCGGTTTTTTTTTTCTCGTGTCGAAACCGTCCTATTGTAACACTGCACTAAATAATACAAGCTTTAAAACGCTTGACCTAAGTTTGACCGCTTAACCAACAATTAGTATGTGGGCCTGTTGACTTTTCAAGAATGAAGAATTTTTTTGGGTTGACTAAGACACCATTTCAGAGGCCCCATCGATACGGCAGTTCACATAGATGGGTTGGAACGTTAAAACCGACTCTACTTCGATAAAAAGTTATGACCCTGGGGAGTTCAAACAGTAGTGTTTTAGCAATGTCCAAATCAGTCTAGGGTTTTTACTTGAAAGCGACCCTAGGCTCTATATAAACCTAGTTTTGCGTGCCAAATATAACCCTAGCCCCAACACACTCATTTTGAGCTCCAAAACCCTAGAGAAATTTCTCCAAACCCGTGGACTCGAACCGGGTCGCTGAACCATTTTTAGCCAAACGAGTTTTGGCCATGGGAGGCGCGATTCCAGCCACCTTCTTGCACACGCCACGCCGTGGAGGAGGAGGAGGAGGGCGAGGTGACTTTGCTCAGGAAATTTCCCCGCCAACCGCCGCTGGGGATTACCGACGGCCGGTGACCACGCGGCAATAACGTGGGTTATCGGATTTCCTATTTTCTCGCCATTCGTGCCGACCCATACCCTCCCCCCATTTTTGGACCTATGAACTCATTCCCGTGGTCCTTTTTCGTAGATTCCTCACCGGTTGAAAGATACGACGAAACCGCTTGGCCAACTTGGATCGAAGCCACAACACAGCAACTGTTGACCAAGGTAAGGGTACTTCTGTGTCTCGGTCTCTCGGGCCTGATATAAAAGTTTGTAAATTTTGACATCGCTTGGTTAGTTTTCCATTTTTGGGTCATTTCGGGTAATTACCGAAAAGGTTTGGACTTAAATTGGGCACCACTGGTCAAATTAGGCAAAATTGAAGATGGATTAGTGAAATTGGATATTTTTATGATTTATTGGAGAGTTTAATTTTGAAAAATTAGCCTTTGGGTAAAAAGCCCCAATTTTGGGTATCGGGTCTTTAGGGCACACTGTATAATTGGACTTGTCGGAGTCCAATAGAGATAGTTTCATAGTTCTAAAAATTATCCTTAGACATTTGGGGCGTCCCAATGTCTTTGGCTTAGTTAATGGAGCCTAAATGGTATTTTTATTATATTACAGGCGCTCACGCTGAACCTGGAGACGATCCTGCAGAGGAGCAGGACTGAGCATCTGTAGTCTGTGAGTGGTTTATATGCTTTAAATGCTCTAGGGTATTATTATGATATAAAATAGTGGTAAATTATTCTATATATACATTATTTGATCGAATGGTTGGTTATGCATAAATATAAGTATCTGTTTTTATATAAACAAATTATCATTTCATGTGGATTTTGTCAACATTTTAAATATTTGGAAACTTTACCGAGTTCATGGTAAATTTGTGGTGTTTAAACATTTTGGTACATGGATTGGAGGTTTTTAAATCATTTTGAAAAGTTATTGAATTGAGAAATGGATTTTGAGACTTTAGAAATGATTATAATGCAAGACGCTGAAGGTTTATTAGTTGCCATGTGATGCCTAAGCCAATTCGAAGGTTTATTAGTTGCCACGTGATGTCGGGTTTACTCGAAGGTTTATTAGTTTCCACATACCATAAGGTTTATTAGTTGCCACGTGATGTCGGGTTTACCCGAAGGTTTATTAGTTGCCACGTGATGTCGGGATTACCCGAAGGTTTATTAGTCACCATGGTGTCGTGAGGTTGGGTTTACCCAATCCAAGCATTATGAGTACATGGTACGGCATATCGTTGGTTTCGGGAGTAAGGTATAATCCATTTCAATATTTATGGTTATTGTATTTTTCATGATTATTTTTACGACATGATGGTTATATATATCTTATGCTCAATTTTTATGTTGTGAATAACCAAAGCAGGTTCTCGATAAAGATGTCGCGAATTTTCGAGCATGAATTTCATATCGATGACTTAGGTATAAGTTCGGGGTTTTAGAAATTATTTCTAAACGGGAACTTTGCAAATGAGTGGAAGTGAGGTCTTGAGAGAAGGGAATGTTCAAAATAAAAACATTATTTTCCTTATAATTATGCCACTCACGAGATTTATTATCTCATGCTTATTGTTTAAATTTGTTCCCTGTGTCTAGGCATCGTAAGACCTACTCGCGCCACCCTACACCACTCTTCAAGCAAAGAATAAAGATTCAACCTATCTATCTCTGTCTTTATTTTATTGACTTATGTATTTTCCTTTGCACTTTAAATTCGCAGAAACACCTATAATGCTCCTCGATCTTAGCATTGAACCATATGAGTCTTTATTACGTGTGTTTCGTGGTTACACCGATAAGAAGATAGGCCTATTATGGATTTGAGTTGTCAGGATCTTTTTATATATTTGAGGTATTATATTAATGCATGTGTTTACTTTCTTTCTTAAAGTGGGTTCCATTGATGTTCTCAAGGGTTGTATAGTGGACTTCACCATGCGGACCACCTTTGGGAATCCTCGAGGGTATCCTGGACGGTCTGGTCACTGTATTGTAGCTCTATGTTTCTAAATTCAAGTTATACATTGTCAGGCAACTCATCTCAAAGGTTTTCAGACACCTTCCTAACCTACCCTTGAAACTAATTTGTTTCATTTATTGAAACAAGCTTTTCTTCTCGACATATGGCGCCTGCAGGTAGACGTAGGCCCCAGCAGGTTTCGGTGGAAAGTTCAGATGCACCTACTTATGAGGAGAATCTTGTCGAGCATCGATACTCGATCACCGAGAGGAGCGGTTTACCGGTGTTATCATGATCGGGCTTGTAGACTTGGAGCAGTGGGTTTTGATGGCTTCACGGATCCCATGGTGGCTTTATCCTGGCTAGATGACACAGAGAAGATTTTTGACGAGGGTATGCCGTGTCCAAATGAGGATAGAGTCAGGATAGCCGGTTTTCTCGCTGGTAGCAAGGAAGGGGGCGGGCGATGAGAGACTAGGAACGCTACACTCGGGGCACGCTTCAAGACTACTTCTTTCTCACACCGAGTTTTGCCTCAAATCTTTGTCAGACTAAGAGGCTGTAGTTCGAGACGCCACTCTGCAGCAAGCAGCAAATGAGCAGGACGATCCAGAGCACCATTCTTCGTCCACTAGTTTGCATATATCATAAGAGAGGTTTCACGACCAGCAAGTCATAGCTTTGTGTCCTGTGTTCCATCACCCAAATTATCACCATTGACACATCAGAGTCGAGATAGATGTATCTCATGTCAATACATCATCATGCTGGTGATTGTCAGAAACAACAGATCGGCTCCATGAGTAGATTTTCGATTCTTCTGTTAGAGATCCATGTGATTGCATGGTTACATAAAGAAGCCAGAAAGACATACATGTCTGTAGAGATTACCCATGAGGTATGGCACACACTGCATAACTGCATAGATTACTACCAACACAAGTCATATGATTCATGATGGACCATGCCGTTGGGATAACGTATATTGCTAAGGCAACAGACATTTCAAGAGGGACTGCCCTTATCGAGAATCCAGCCATACTAGAGTTTCGAGCTCATGTACTCAGTTCCAGCAGGCTAGTGGGCATGGAGGGTCGATACACAAAGTGTGGTAGACCCTGGGTGGTTCCTTTTGCACTGAGCAGCCTCCACACCAAATGCCGTAAGGATGAGAGGACGGACCCACGCTGGCGAGTTTATGCTATGACCGGGCGGGAGAGCCACGAACCACCCCGACGTTGCGAAGCGGTACATTATCTGCGTTTGGTGACGATGCACATGTACTTATTGACCCAGGGGCTACACACTCTTTTATTTCACGTGAGTATGTTGCACGAGTCGGGATGACTCCAATTCCTTTGGGATGTGGTTTAGAGATTGCCACGCTCACAGGAGAGTCTCTATGGCCTAGTCAGATGCTTAAGGGTAGCTTGTTTTCTATTGAGGGCCAAGTTATGGAGGCGGTTGATGGTAATAGTCTCAAGGGTTGGATGTGATTCTTGGGATGGATTGGCTTACTTCAAACTATGCTTCAATGGATTGTTTCCATAGGGAGGTGATATTTAAACGACCGGGACTACCAGTAGTAGTCTTCTATGGAGAGCGGAGGCGAACACCTTCAGGTTTGATTTCTGCCATTTCTGCTAGATGTTTACTTCAAAAAGGTTGTAAGGGGTATTTAGCTCATATAGTTGACACTCGTAGTAGCGAAGTGGGATTAGAGGATGTACCAGTAGTGAGGGACTTTCCGGATGTGTTTCCTGACGATCTTCCAAGTTTGCCTCCAGAACGAGAAATAGATTTTCCCATTGATTTAGTCTCTAGTACAGCTCCTATTTCTTTACCACCTTATAGAATGGCACCGGCTGAGTTGAAGAGTTGAGGCATGACTCTGAGCTGGTGGATAGGGGATTTTTTAGGCCGAGTATTTCACCTTGGGGAGCGCCGGTGTTATTTGTGAAGAAGAAGGATGATTCTTGGAGGTTGTGTATAGACTACAGACAGTTGAATAAGGTCACCATTCATAACAAGTATCCTTTGCCTTGGATTGATGATCTATTTGATCAGCTCCAGGGTGCAAGAGTGTTCTCCAAGATTGACTTGAGGTCAGGGTACCATCAGTTAAGGATTAGGGAATCGGACATTCCCAAGACGGGAGATATGGGCATTATGAGTTTCTAGTGATGTCTTTCGGACTCACCAATGCCTTAGCAGCTTTCATGGATTTGATGAATCGGGTCTTCCGTCCATACTTAGATCTGTTTGTCATTGTCTTCATTGACGATATCTTGGTGTACTCGAGAAGCCAGTTGGAGCATGAGAGACATTTGGGTTTGGTGTTGCAAACTTTAAGGCAGTACTAGTTGTATGCCAAGTTCAGTAAATGTGAATTTTGGTTGAGCCGAGTGGGATTTCTCAGACATGTGGTTTCTGATGATGGCATTTATGTGGATCTCGAAAGTAATGGCAAGTGGGAAGACGACCCGACTACGATGACAAAAGTGAGGAGTTTCCTGGGATTAGCGGGGTATTACCGCAGGTTCATAGAAGGGTTCTCAAAGATAGCAGGACCACTTCATTGTTTGACTATGAAAGGAGTTAAATTTGAGTGGGCCCGGCAGTGTAAGAAACTTCCAAACGCGAAGGAAAAGTTGACGTCGGCTCTGTTTGACATTGCGAAGGGTAGCGAGGGGGTTCGAGGTTTACAGCGATGCTTCACACCAAGGTTTGGGTTGCGTGTTGATGCAACATAAGAGAGTTGTGGCATATGCTTCCAGACAGTTGAAGAAACACGAGTTGAATTATCCTACTCATGACTTGGAACTTGCTGCGGTAATTTTCGCATTGAAGACTTGGAGGCATTAGTTGTATGGAGCGACTTGTCAGATATTTACCGACCATAAGAGCCTTAAGTATTTGTTTACCCAAAGGAGTTAAACTTAAGGCAGAGGAGGTGGATGGAATTACTTAAGGATTATGATTGCACTATCAGCTACCCGTCAGAGGGTAAGGTAAATGTAGTGGATGCCTTGAGCGGGAAGTCTATAGGCTCTTTCGCTTATGTCTGGTGATCTGACTTCCATTGATGGGTCGAGTTGAGAGTTAGGTGTTGAGTTGAGGATGCATGCCCGAGAGGGCACTTTTGCTAGTTTCCAACTATGACGTGCTTATAGATCGTGTTATTCTCGAGGCGCAACTAGAAGATCCTTATTTGATGAGCATGAGAAAGAAGGCCGAGGAAGGGGAACAATTGGATTTTTCTATTAGAGATAATGGGGCCTTGGTGATTGGTTCTAGGCTGTGTGTTCCGGCAGCTGAAGAGTTAAAAAGGCAAGTATTGGAGGAAGCCCATAGTTCTGCTTATGCTATGCACCCCGGTAGTACCAAGATGTACCGTACACTGAAGGAATATTATTGGTGGTCAGGGATGAAAAGAGGATTCTTAAGTATGTATCCAAGTGCTTCATCTGTCAACAAGTGAAGGCGGAGACAAAGCCTTCCACGGACACGCAGCCCTTACCATCCCAGAATGGAAATGGGAGCGCATTACAATGGATTTTGTATTCAAACTCCCTCCCACAGTTCAGAGACATGTTGACATTTGGGTAGTAGTTGATCGACTCACCAAGTCCACGCATTTCATACCTATTCGTGAGAAGTTTTCTCCTCAGAAGATAGTGAAACTCTTTATGAATCATATAGTGAGTTTGCATGGGGTGCCAGTGTCGATTATCTCTGATAGAGATCCACGATTCACTTCGAGGTTTTGGAAGGGATTGATGAAGGAACTAGGTGTCAAGTTGAATTTGAGTCATAGCTTTTCACCTCGGGCCAGATGGACAATGGGAGGACTATTCGGACCTTAGAGGGATATGTTGAGGTCATGCGTCTTTGAATTCAAAGGACATTGGAATGAATATCTACCTTTGTCGAGTTCACTTATAACACGGCTATCACTCAAGCATTGAGATGTCACCTTATGAGGCATTGTATGGGAAACAATGTCGCACTCCACTATGTTGGAATGAGACTGGCGAAAGGAAATTACTAGGTCCTGAGATTGTACAAACGCCAGTGGACAAGGTTAATGTTATATGTGCCAGTTTGAAAGCAGCTTAGGATAGGCAAAAGAGCTATGCGAACAAGCGTAGAAAGGATCTTGAATTTGAGGTTGAAGATCGAGTATTCTTGAAGCTTTCTCCTTGGAAGGGCGTGGTACGGGAAGCGAGGGAAGCTAAGTCCTCGCTACATTGTACCTTTTGAGATTGTTGAGAGGATAGGTCTAGTGGCTTATAGATTAGACTTGCCGGTGGAGCTTTCTCGAGTCCATAATGTTTTCCACATCTCCATGCTACGCAAGTATATCTCAGATCCCTCACATGTGTTGGAGACACCAGAGATTGAGCTGAGGGATGACTTATCCTATGAGAAGCAGCCAGTGCAGATTTTGGGTAGAGAAGAGAAGGAGCTTCGCAACAAGACAATATCCTTAGTGAAGGTCCTTTGGAGAAACCACCTAGTCGAGGAGGGGACTTAGGAGCGGGAGGACCAAATGCGAAGCCAGTACCCCCATCTCTTCCATGACACAAGTACGAATTTCGTGGACGAAATTTTTCTTTAAGGGGGGTAGGTTGTAACGACCCGTACCAAATAATACAAGTTTTTAAAACGTTTGACCAAGTTTGACCAAGCTTGACCAACAATTAGTATGTGGGCCCAAGTTGACTTTTTCAAGAATGAAGAATTTTGGGTTGACTAAGACACCATTTCGTAGGCCTCATCGATATGAGTTCATAGACGGGTTGAACGTTAAAATCCGACTTACGGATAAAAAGTTATGACCCTAGGGAGTTCAAACAGCAGTGTTTTAGCAATGTCCAAATCAGTCTAGGGTTTTTACCTGAAAGCGACCCTAGGCTCTATATAAACCTAGTTTTGAGTGCCAAATAGAACCCTATCCCCAACACACTCATTTTGAGCTCCAAAACCCTAGAGAAATTCTCCAAAACTTGTGGGCCCCGAACTAGGTCGTTTTGAACCATTTTTAGGCCAAACGGGTTTTGTAGTGGAAGGTGATTCGCAGGCCACCCCCTTGCACCGCGCGCCCGGCCCGGGAGGAGGGAGGAGGGGCGGGCGACCTCGCCCGGTGAAATTTACCGACCCGGCCGCGCGAGCAAGCGCCGGATCGGGCGGGTGAGACGCGGCGAAGCGGCGCCACGGATTGGGTCACCAGGATTTTCCCATTTTCAGAAGCCCTTCAGGCGGAAGGCCCATACCTCCCTCCCCCATTTTTGGTTTCCGAACTCATTCTCGTGGTCCTTTTCACGAAATTCTCCTGTTTGAAGATCGGCGAAAACAAGTTTGGTAGACGATTGGATAGAGTTTTCGGCCACCCCTGACAACTATTGGACCAAGGTAAGGGTACTGATGTGTTCCTGGTCTCTTGGGCTTTCCATTTATATAAATTTTGTAAATTTTGGACGTCGTTTGGTTAGTTTTCCATTTTTGGGTCATTTCGAGTAATTACCGAAAAGGTTTGGACTGAAATTGGGAACCACTAGTCAAATTAGGCAAAATTGAAGATGGATTAGTGAAATTGGATATTTTTATGATTTATTGGAGGGTTCAATTTCAAAAAATTAGCCTCCGGGTAAAAAGCCCCAATTTTGGGTACCGAGTCTTTAGGGCACACTGTATAATTGGACATGTCGGAGTCCAATAGAGATAGTTTCATAGTTCTAAAAATTATCCTTAGACATTTGGGGCGTCCCAATGTCTTTGGCTTAGTTAATGGAGCCTAAATGGTATTTTTATTATATTACAGGCGCTCACGCTAAACACAGAGCGATCTACTTGAGGGGCGGGGCGAGCATCTATAATGCAGTGAGTGGTTTATATGCTTTAAATGCTTTGAAGTGTATGATATAAAATAGTGAGTAGAATTATTTTATATATACATTATTGTCCGAATGGTTGGTTATGCATAAATATAAGTATCTGTTTTTATATAAACAAGTTATCATTTCATGTGGATTTTGTCAACATTTTAAATATTTGGAAACTTTACTGAGTTCATGGGTAAATTTGTGGTATTTAAACATTTTGGTACATGGATTGAGGTTTTTAACCATTTTGAAAAGTTATTGAATTGAGAAATGGATTTTGAGACTTTGTGAAATGATTATAATGCGGTATTGTTGGGAAGGTTTATTGGATTGCCACGTGATGTCGGGTTTGCAGAAGGTTTATTAGTTGCCACGTGATGTCGGGCAGAAAGGTTTATTAGTTGCCACGTGATGTCGGGATTGCAGAAGGTTTATTATTCGCCAAAATGTCATGAGGTTGGTTTGCAGACGGTTTACTATAATTACGTAGTGCGGTACATTTGTTGGTTTTACGAGTAAGGTATAACCATATTTCAATATTTATGGTTATTGTATTTTCATGATTATTTTACGACATGATGGTTATAACTTATATCTTATGCTCAATTTTATATTTGTGAATAAATCCGGGTTATAAGGTTCTTGATAAAGATGTCGGTTAAATTTTTGAGCATGAATTTCATATTGATGACTTGGGTATAAGTTTGGGTTTTATTGAAATGATTTCTAAGCGGGAACCTTGCAAAGAGTGGAAGTGAGGTCTTGAGAAGGAATGTTGAAAATAAAAACATTATTTTCCTTATAAATTATGCCGCTCCTTTGAGATTTATTATCTCACGTTTATTGTTTAAATCTGTTCCTGAGTCCGGGCGGTTCGTAGGGACACACCTCGGCGCCCGGCTCCTACACCACTCTTTTCTGCGATTTGTAGTATTCAACCTTATCTATCTGTCTTTAGTTTATTAGACTTATGTATTTTCCTTTGTACCCCTAAATTCGCAAACACTCTTAGAATGCTTTGATCTTAGCATTGAACTCATATGAGTCTTTATTACGTGTGTTTGTGGTTATGACCGATAGTAAGATAGGTCGGGTGTGGATTTGAGTTGTTGTGGATCTTTTTATATATTTGAGGTATTATATTAATGCATGTGTTTACTTTCTTAATTTCTTAAAGTGGGGTTCCATTGGATGTTCCCCAGGGGTTGTACAGTGGGACTTCACTGAGCGAGGACCACCCGGGAATCACGGGAGAATTGTCAGGGTCGGGTCTTATCGATTATAATCCCGGTATAGTCTTATATCTTGTAGGATTGATAGAATGGAATACTTCAAGTCTAGTTATGGATATTCATACCAATATAGAGAGAAATAGGAAATATATAAGATTAGTAATTATCATAAGGTCCATGAGGGAAAACTTATGTATGTAATGTTAGGTGTGCGTCCAAGGGTTAAAAACAGGGACGATTATAAGTTAATAAGTATGGAGAATATTCAATTGGTATGAGATGAGCCCAAAAAAAAAATCGTAAAAGCCTCAGGCCTAAGTTAGATAATATCATACCAATGTGGAATCAAAGGGACAGGCCCACAAGTTTTCCAACATGTAAGAATAGGGTAACGGGACCCTAAGGTCTTCCCTTTTACCCTTGAAATGATCCTCTAGTTTTTCTATGTCTTAAGTCCATTGTAATACCTAGGTATAGTCTTATATCTTGTAGGATTGACATAATCACGCTAGGTCTAGTTATGGATATTCATACTAATATGGAGAGAAATAGGAAATAAGATTAGTAATGATCATAAGGTCCATGAAGGAAAACTTATGTATGTAATGTTAGGTGTGAGTCCAAGGGTTAGAAATAGGGACGATTATAAGTCAATAAGTATGGAGAATATTTGATTGGTATGAGACGAGCCTAAAAACAAAATCGTAAGGGTCTTAGGCCCAAGTTAGATAATATCATACCAATGTAGAATTAAAGGGGCAAGCCCACAAGTTTCCCAACATGTAAGAATAGGCTAAGGGGACCCTAAGGTCTTCCATTTTACCCTTGAAATGGTCCTCTATTTTTTTCTGTCTTAAACTGTTCGTTATAATCCCAAGGTAGAGTTTTATATCTTATAGGATTGATAGAATCGTGCTAGGTCTAGTTCTAGATATTCATACCAATATGGAGAGAAATAGGAAGTAACATTAATATTGATCATAAGGTCCATGAGGGAAAACCTATCTATGTAACAATGACGATTTTAAGTTAATAAGTATGAAGAATATTGGTATGATGCCTTTTATGGGAGCCTAGAAACAAAACCATGATGGCCTCAGGCCCAAGTTAGACAATATCATACTATTGTAGAAATGGTAGGTCCTTAAGTTTCCCAACATCTATGAATAGGCTAAGGGGACCCTAAGGTCTTCCCTTTTACCCTTGAAATGATCCTCTAGTTTTTTATGTGTCTTAAACTGTTTGAAATGATCTCAAGATATAGTCTTATATCTTGTATGATGGATAGAATCGCGCTAGGTCTAGTTATGGATATTCATGCCAATGTGGAGAGAAATAGGAAGTAAGATTAATAAAGATCATAAGGTCCATGAGGGAAAACTTATGTATGGAATGTTAGGTGTGCGTCCAAGGGTTAGAAACATGGATGATTAAAATTTAATAAGTATGAAGAATATTCAATTGGTATGAGGCCTTTTACGAGATCCCAAAAACAAAATCATGAAGGCCTCAAGCCTAAGTTAGGCAATATAATACTAATGTGGAAAGGGATAGGTCCATAAGTTTCCTAACATGTAAGAATAGGCTAAGGGGACCCTAAGATCTTCCCTTTTACCCTTTAAATGATCCTCTAATTTTAAGTAGTCATTCTTATAATCAACCTATAATTTGGATATCTCCTTTCTTTTTTTTTTTAAATAGAATGTCATGCCTTCATGCTTGGAAATTGGAGCTTTGTGAAAACATCTCAAGCACTAAGTGATGAGAGCTAAAGTGATTTGAGATGACCATTATTGAGCTCTTAATGTTATGATTTAGCAAGTAAATAGATGAGTGGAACCCCGATGATACAAGTGATTTATTTTAAATCATTCTTAATGCTTGAAGTGGAGTTTAATGCCCATTGAAGAAGTATTCCAAACGCGTGGAGATTGTTATTGTGCTTTAAGGCGACCATTATTGAGCCTTATTCTTTAATTTGCTTGAAAGAAAATAGGTTTTGGGAGCTTTAAGATTTACCTGAGTTTCAAATTAGCAGTATGTGACATTAGGTTTAATTAAATTATGTTTGTATTGAAAATTCTCTAGATGAAAGCACACATATATATAGGTATCTTGGTTGTGTTAGCTTAATATTGAAGGTCTCTTCTTGGAAACAAGGTAGCTCAAAGGATCTCTTATCCTTAGCACTTGTCTAAATCTTGTAAAGTCTAATTCCCATTAAATTTAATTGGTTTTTTCCTATTTTTCACAAAAATCATAAGATTTTTTTTTGAAGAAATTAAATGAAAGGGTTTGCCTTTTTTTTTTTTTTTTTTATTCATCTTAACCCATGAATATCCTCTTTACACCTACATTTCCCTATGGTTTGACAGCTAGTTCATTAAGATTTCAAAACTACAGCCAACTCGCTATGATACAAATTTGGGAGCATTCATCGGTTTTGAGACTTTGGAAGCTACGCATAAGGATTAGTTATTCTTGATTTATAGAATGAGTATAACTTAGTTTAGACGAGTTTGTGCCCCTTTTATAGTCATTCTATGTTAAAATTCTTTACCACTTTATTTGAATCTTTATCATTTCTAATTATATCAAATAGATCTATTTTGAAGGAGAAAACATTACTTGATAAAATGTTATTCGATCTATCTTTTCTTATATATTCATAGTTTTTTAAGATCTTATTTTCAATAGCCAATATATACTTCTTCAATGCTATTTGTTTTCTCCTCTTTAGGGTCAACTGTTTTAGGTTGAAATTGATTAGTCACCCTTTTATCATTCTAAACTTTAAAAGAGTTTTAAATTTTAATTTCATATGTTATTAATTATTTTGTGCTTTCCTTTTATAAGGAAATATATCTTTTAAGCTGCCAAATCTTGTTAGGTTATCCCACATCGGTTGTGGAAGGGGTTGGTGATTAGTTTATAAGTGTGAGGGAAAGCGTCATATCATGAGCTAGCTTTTGGGATTGAGAAGGCCCAAGATCACCTAACACTGGTATCAAAGCCCAGGTTATCAACAAGTCTCGGCCAGCTCGGGGCCAGGTTGTCGCTTCTCCGACCCAAGGCCCGATGTGTGAGGGGGAGATTGTTGGGTTATTCCACATCGGTTGTAGAAGGGGTTGGTGATGAGTTTATAAGTGTGAGGGAATGCCTCATCTCATGAGCTAGCTTTTGGGATTGAGAAGGCCCAAGATCACCTAACAAATATATCATACTTCAAGAATGTTAATCTGGAGTGGAGTATTTATAGTTAGAATATGTAACTTCAATACTTTAGAATTCCCAATTTTTTAGAAAAAAAATTCATGGAGATGATTCTTGTGGATCCTTTTGGTATTTTATGGTATGATATAGCCGTCTTTGCTAGATAATCACATGTTTACTTTGTCTTTACCCCCAATTAATGTGTGGCATTTGACATATTCTTACTCAAATAATTCATTTGAAAACATAGTTCCAAATTATTCTATCAAGGAAATTTGTCTTGATATATAACGTGGGAGAATATTCATCAAAAATATTTGTTAACTATTAAAATGTAAATTAGGATTGACATTAAACATCTTATTACTCATGCATGTTTATACCCAAAACAGTTTATTTTGAATCCCTTATCAATATATAGATACACATGCATACACACATTCTATAACATATCATTAATCCATTTTGACCTTCCATAACTCAATATCTCAACTTTAAACTTGTACTTAGTCCTTGACAAATGTTTTCTAAAAATTTTTCGTTATGCTATTTATACCGCTATCGATCCTCGTCGAAGGATTAAGATGAGTCATCAAAGACGTATTAGATTTATGATAATTTTATTCTCCATCTATCATTGTAGTCTTAGATAATTGATTTTTCATGGCATTTTTTTGTTGAAATCCAATTTGATAAAAAAAAAAATTCCCACTGCAAGATGGAGGAATTCAATTTTGAGAAAATGATGAAAAAATAATAAATTTACTTGCAATAAATTTATTTTATCTCACCTCAATCCTCAATCTTATTAAAGTGAACTAGAACTTTAGAAGGTCAAGATACTATTCACACGTTAGAAAGTGCAAATCAATTGTAAGATGCACTAACATTATACTAGCTACAAAATATTATAGTACGGATTAATGTCCCTTTCGGATGATTAATTGATATCGAAAGAAATGAATTTGAAACAAGCTTGAAGTGTGGTAGACTAATTAGCTTAAGGCTAATTTCTAGGGAAAAACAAAAATGTATGAAAAGGTTATACCCAATCCTATAAAAGGTATATTTAAAAATGGGCTAATGAATTGACTAATGAGTCCCAAATTAATAAATAAATAACCCCTAAAGAGTCAGAAATTATGCAATTGATCTATGAAGAGGCATACTTTAAAATAATGACATGCCAATTTATTATCTAAAAATAGGAGGAGAATGGGTTTGAAATATTATCTACAAATAAGAGAAAAATGGGATTGAAATACTCTTATAAATGACAATATTTTTTTCCAAGTGGCTATTGATATCACAAGAAAACAACAACATCAAACCAACAATTGTGGATGAATGTCGATATGGACATGATGGTCTAAAATGAAAAAAAAAGTAAATAAAACTTAAAATCAATTAATTACAAAGTAAAAGGTATTGTGACTTACTCTACAATTGCTTCAAGATGTAAGGATTTTCTGCAAAATGAAATTATAAAATATAAAAAATGTAATAGAGTACATAGTACAAGTTTTCTTGCAAAAAACTTAGTGTTATACTACTTTCTCTTGCATGGATGTCATAATGCTTGCTTTATAGTTAATTTGATAACCTCAAAAAAGACTAGATTTGATTATGATGAATTTATAACATATTTTTTTATGGATAATTTTATAACATATTTTTATTGATTCATACATAATGATAGGTACATAAAAGTCCCTAAAAAATTTTAATTGCCTTAAGAGAATATTATAAATCCTCATAATAAGTACTCATTTAAGTTATAGTGGTTCGTGTATACATATTAATACTTTGAGGTATGTGGTATAACCAACTTGACAAATACTTACTAAAATAAGGGTATGCGAATACATTTTAAATTAAGAAATCAAAAATTAGGTTTGTAGTTATTGTGGTGTATGTTAATGACTTAAATCTCGATGGGATTTTCAGCCAACTCACCACGAACAACAAATTATTTGAAATAAAGAATCTTGAAAATAAAATATTGTCTTAACACCGATAAAACATTCCAAATGCAATATTAGTCGATCCATCAGCATATACAAAGAAAAGCTTCAATCATTTGCATGTGAACAAATTACATTCATTAAGTTCCAAAGTGGTTGTTCGTTTACTTGAAGTAAGAGAAGACTAGGATTAGCAATAGGGTGGGTTTGGGGCAGGGGATCCTTATTCCATTCGTCCTAACATCGTCTTTCCACGAGCTACGATCCCAGTTAAACCCAAGTCATGGGAGGATATGCATTACCTATTTCCATTGAATATTAGAACCAAGTCTCATCATCTCCCCCATCTCAACCCAGATATGTGTTTTCCTCATTCCCTTTGCATCCCTATGTGTTGGTTTGAGAATATCCCATATCTCCATCCACAGTGTGTACAAGAAGATGATTGCTTGAAGATCAAAATTGATCGATAAAGATTTGAAGGATCGAAAAGTCACGGAAAAACCGAGATGATGGGACTAAGACCTTCCCACAGTATAGGGACGTGCAAGACTCCATGAGTCGGGACTTGGAGTAGAGTTGACGTGGGGTGTAAGGCAATATGCTAGCGTGGAGGCCAAGGTACTTAGGGAGAAAGTAACCTATGATCCTAAGATCATTTAGACAAGCGGATAAAGATCATTTAGGCAAGTGGATAATGATCAAATCAAGAAGATCAGATCATCTAATCTATCAAACCAGGATTGGAATAAAATAAGGATTCCATTAAAAGAGGATACTTGAGTAACAAGTTTCCTATTTCAGTGTGATAGCTCAAAGGAAAGTTCGGATAATTCAAGGTAGGTTTGGAGTCATATTAGGATAATGTTCCAATCTTATCTAGTATTCCATATCCAAATAAACAAGGCTGTATATTTGAGACTTTGGAAGATGCTCAACATGGATTTTCTGGAGCGAGGTCCTGACGTGCTAAAGGAGTGCGGAGTGTAGATATTCTTCGAGGTATTGCACATTAAAAGTCTTTCACCTTTGTTAAAAGTCTTTCACCATTGGTGAAAGTTGATGTTCTTTAATTTCTTCATCTTTTATTAATGTAATGTGGGATTAGGTGTGTAATCTTTGTGAGAGGGAATTGGGGAGTTCATTATAAATTCCACTATAAGTGATTAGGTTGCAAGAAGGGTTTGTGGGTTGAGGAGGGAGTCTGCGTACCATTAGACTAATTATGAAGCCTTGAATCGGAGTTGAGTGGAAATCCTAGAATCTAGGCACAACCCTGTGGACATAGGTAAGTTGTTGAACCACCTAAAAATTGTGTGTGCTTTATCTTATTGCAACACATATCACATTTTCTATGCACACACTAAGTTCCCCAGGGGGAGTTTGGACCTTGATACTTTTAGTCAAAAGCGAAATCAAAGTCAAACATTAAAATTTGTGACCTGGAATGCACACTTATATTTGTCACTATGTTTTCTCAATAGCCAAATGTTGAGACCAAAACATGTTTGCACATTTATATAACACCAGTGCCAAAAGAACTATTGACTAATCCCTGACAAAGGCACCATAAGTTTGTTGCATGAGACCAAATGACATATACATAAGTTTATAACAAAATTACCAAAGAACTATTGTCTAATCCCAGGCAACATTGCCATAAAACTTGTTGTCATAATACTATATAAACCAAAAATCTCCTCGAGTGAATCATTTTTTCAAATTTGGTTTTGGTATGATGATACGCAAGTGCCTGAGTCGACAAGTAATAAAATGGATTTAAGTCCAGATATCGATCCCACAGAGATCTCAAGAATTTTAAATCAACTACCCCGACTACTCAATTTCCATACTATTTGGACTACAAATTGATAGTAGGATCCAGCATTAAGGTGCTGAAAAATTAAACGAACAAAAGGGGAATAACTGAATGAACAAATAAACTGGAATAATAAGAATAAAGAATAATGAATAGTTAAGAAATTAAATGAAAATGGAGAAATCATCTTTTAGAGTACACATTAATGTCACTACTATTGTGAAGTATCAATTTCTGTAGTTACTACTGATAAATTTTGCTTGTGAATTTCAGGTTTTAAGATCTGTCCAAGGCGTTTAGCGATCAGCTGGATCTCTCCACACTATACATTTCATTATCTAATTTTTACCCGATCCTCTCGAATACAGGGAATGAGATAACTACTTTTAAAAAGGACTTCCTATATCTGGGTATTTTTCTTTTGCAATACTTCATACCCATTTTATGGACTGTAAACCTTAACTCCCAAGTTATCGGTCAAGCAAGGACTTACAACTTCCTGGTTACTCTTCCTCAAAATTAGAATAGATCACCCTCTCCTTGATTAGATCTCAGCTAACGAGATTGGCCTCGCTATCGAATGCGAGTGAACTCTTTGTTTGTTTAAATGGATAACTCGTTCAACTCATTCTTGATTTCAAGTGAGAAGAGGATTTATCCAAGTTAACTTACAAAGCTCAACAGATCACCAATAGCAGGTTAATATACCTTTAAAGAAATATTCATCACTCCCAGGAATGTCTTCTCTGTGTCACTCAGAGGACCTCCTTGAAATCAGAGCGATGCAACAATTCTTAAAACGGGTATAAGAAACTGATATTCAGATCAAGAACGTTAAACCCATAACCGAAAATAAATTCTTAAACAGAAATTCACAATTCGCATGGAAACCACTACAGGAAAGATAATTTCTGACATTAGCAGTCACATTAATGGAAGCTGGGTTCCTCAATTACTGAATTACACCCTACAGCATTCCTCTGATCATAAGAATAAGCACCCAATTTAGGCTGAGATTCGAATTCAGAAATTGCGAACTTCAAACATTCGGATAGTAATTTGAAAAGAAAAGTGCATTCGGCTTCTGCACAAACATAACATCCAATTCGAAAGAAAACAAAGCAGAAAAATAAATCTCATCACAATACTCTAACTATCAGCATTGAAGAAAGAGATCAGAAAGAAAAGAAAAGAAAAGAAAACTAAAAGAAAAATAAAAGAAAATGAGCCTTCCAGCTCCCAGGACCTCTCGTCACACATTAATAAGTTCGCCAAGCTACCTTAATGAGCTAGGTAGAGCTTGCGTATTATAAGTTTCTCGCCGGGCCCTAATCCAATGCACTTTGTGGATTCCAAAGTTATTGGCCCATGTTCGTCAAGTCGCTGACCATTCCTTGTCGCGATGATTATCTCATGTCGCGACCTCGATCTCACACATCGCAACCCCAACTTCTATCTACGCGCCTTAAATCGATCACACACGATGTCGACATCGCCTCATCGCGACATCAGCTCACGGCCTTCGCAGCCACCCCAGCCGTTCTGATGTCGCGACATCAATCCCTTGTCGTGACATCAAATAAATGAAATGTATCTTTCAACTGATATCTTCTGATGTCGCGATCTAGGTCTCTTGTCGCGACATCACTTTATGGAGCTTCAACCTTCAACTGAACAGGTCTCGTGTCGCGACTTCGATCTCTTGTCGCGACATCAACTTATGGTTTGCAGTCTTCACTTGATGGCTTTGTCGCGACTTCGCTCTTGTCGTGACATCAACTAAATGAAATTCGCCTTCCGAACGGAATCTTCGATAAACATGACCGGCCCCTTTGTCGTGATGCAGCTCATTTCTTCGCCATCTGATGGTTCCCGATAACGCGACATCGATCTCTGTCACGACATCGACTTAGTTCTTCGGGACCCTTCCCAATCAAGTTGCCTTGGTGTCGCAACAAATCTTCGTCGCGACATCTAAAGTCATTCCCTTGCGTATTTAATCACCCTCCCCGATGTCGCAGAACCTCAACTCACGCCATACCCGCCGCAAGTCTTTTCAAAGATCCACCGGCCTCAGACGCCGCGACATCATTCTACTGCGACATCGCCTAATCAACGATGGTTCAATCTTGTCGCCATCACTTCTGTGTCTTTCCACCGCTTGTTCTTACCGCCGCGACATCACTTTAATGCTCGCAGCCTAATTTCCTTTATGGTTCTTGTCGCACGTCAATATCTTGTCGCGATATCGCCATGATTCCACAAAAATCTCAACTGTTTATTCTGATGTCAACGCATATCGCATCTCTTATCGCGCAACTGCCTTTTAGTCTCTAGAGGCTTCAACTGGGGTTCCTGATGTCACGACCGGAACTCTACCGGCCGCGACAACGCGCCCACCTCTTACATCTTCTCATGAGCAGTCTCATGTCGCGACCCTGCATGTTGTCGGAGCATCCCTTCTTATGCTCGTCGTCCAAATCGGTCACTATGGATCCCCACGCGACCAGATCAAGTTTCTTTCAATTTCCTGATGTCGCGACCTTAGAACTGGACCGTGTAAACCCCAACCGCACATTAAGGCCATTGTCATTTCCGCCTCGCTATTTTCCTCGCATTTACTCCGCCACACGCATTTTCCCAATCGCATTTTCCTTCTTTCTTTTATACTTCCCAGAATGTGATTTGGTGAGTTTCTTCATATTTCTACATCTTCATTATTCCTTTTACATTAAAATCAACAGAAAAATGGATTAAAATAGATGACTTTAAGCTCATCAAACCTCCAACTTAGAAGTTTTGCTTGGTCTCTCAAGCAAAGAAAAAGAAAGAATTGTTTGTCCTCAAACAAAATAAAAAAAAAAATTTAAGGACATTTTTTTCTGATTTATTCTGCAGTAGCATTCAATTTAATTGAAATACAAGGTATGCATAATTTCCTGTACTTCTAACTTCAAGTCCAGTTCAAGGTTGGTTTCTACTCTTCATATTATACAAACTAAACTCATAATTATTTTACAAACAACATAATCATTGATTCCGTTGAATAATAGATTATTTTCCTTTCATTTTCATATACTGAAATACTTAACTCTCAAAGTCCTTCACAGTTTTATTGTCTCTATATTTCCAAATTCCAAAGGTTTGTTTTTCATATTGACTTCACTAATGTAGGTGATTTCCTCTAGCCTCAAGATCACACAATCAGGTCTCGGGGCTTATATTGTTAAAGTTCGGGCAATGGGCAGATAAAGGTATTTTAGGTTAAGACAATTTTGGAACCTTTTCTCTCATCTTTCTGCCCTTTCCTATTGTAGTTTCTCAAATTAACTCCCTAAAACTTCATGTTTGCACATCTCTTTAATTTCTTCACCAGAACCGTATGCCCTCATTTCACTTTGTAATTCCACTCGAAAACCCTTGTTTATCACCATTATTCGTGGATAGTGCAATGTTTAGGCTTTCTAACACTCAGCAATCTTAAGTTAGTAGCTCTGATACCAAATGGCATTAGGTACTAGGTGTTGAAACAATCTCTCAAGAACTTAATTGTTCAAGAGAGTTAGGCCACAAGATGTTCCTATCCCTATGTTTTCTTTTCATTGTATTTCTGCCTGCTTTTTTCTTTTTCATTCCTTTGAAGTTCTCAATATATACTCCCCAAACTTCATTTCTTTCTTCCTCCTTGAATTCTCTGCAATCATAGGTTCTTTACCGGAGGATTGATGTCTTAGTATTATCAGGGTTTCCATCGGGTCTATTTTTGGAAAATATGCTTGTCGCTTAATTTCTGGAACTACTGTATATGCATTAGCATATGAATAGGGATGGCTAGAATGGCTCAAACTATCCAAGGATGGCCTGCATCATCTCTTGTCAGCTGTATCACCTATGATTTCGCCTCAATCAATAATCTAACAAATTCTAGAATTTGGTTTGAACAACAGGACTAACCATAGAGGCACTCGACCATTTTTGTTGAGATGAGTATTTAAATTAATTGATATTCATTAGTTTCCTGACTGTTGTTCATACCACAAACTCAAAAAAAATATGTTATGTCTTCTATTGTATTACCTTCCTCAATTCGGGACACTATCGCCTAGACTTAAGTAACTTCAGACCTCAGTGGTTTCAATCAAACCAGATTCATTCGCCCCCATTCTACATTTACCATTACATCTCGCATTTATTCGGTACTACTTTTACTTTAATTTCCTAATGATAAAACCACAATAAAGAAACACAACATTGAATCAAACAAATTCAAAATAGCACACAACACCAATTTAAATTTCTCTTTTATTTCGACTATTTGCAACACTGATACTACGCATGGGATATGAGAGCAAAGAAGGTTAAGGTGGAGAAGGTCTACTTTTTTCTTTTGAAATACAAAGCAAAGATGTTGGGGATCTAGGTCTAGTGTACCTAAATGAGCCGGGAATTCAGTGAATTTTCAATTCTCTTCTTTTCCTTCTCTCTCGGTTTCCTTCTCTATTTGTTCTTTTCAATGAAAATCTCATTAGAGAGACTTCAACCCTTGCTCAACTCCATCCCGCCCTCTTCCCCTGCCATTCATTGTATTCTCCATTTCGGGGTCATGACCTATAGGAATTTGGAAAGATTGTTGTTAATCAGATCTAAATTCCTCCAAATTATTCTTTGCCCGTAGGATTCAAGATTCTTTTCGGCTTTGCCTCTAATATCCAATTTCTTCTCAAAATCCTCAGAGACTTGTATAAAACTTGGAATCCTGATCTGCTCCCCTACTGGCTTCCCCGCTCTCGTATTCTTTTTCTTTATCAGTTTAAGTAGTTGAGAATCACGCCAACCGGTTGTTATAAAAGCTCATGACTCCAGTTTGAGTTTCGCAACATCAGGATCTCTTTCCTCTTCATTTCTTTCTAAACTCTTCCCCGTCGCTCAAAATTTTCTCATTCGTCTCTTCGTTCACTCTTCTCCACCGCCTGATCTTGTAGCTCAATCATGCCCTTTCCTTCCCGGCTTAACTTTCCTCCCACCATTGTCTTCTTTTCACTTTTCATAAATGTCTTCGAACTCCTCGCGCATTTCCACTCTTCTCGTTTCATCCATCTCTCTTTGTATGGCACTCAGGCTTCCAGCATCGAACTGCTCTTTCTCTTGTGCCCCTCGAGCTTTCTCCTGCTGGAATTCTTGGTCTCACGTGATGAGAACCGCTGGAAGGATGGAGGAAGTCTATCGGGCCGCCTTCACTCGCCATTGTTGTCCGCAAAACACAATTGTTGTTGTCCGGTGAGTTCTCCGGTGCTCGCTCCTTGATCATCAACCCTTGAGTCTCCTTTTCGGGTTCTTCAAATGGGCTTCATCTCTGCTTCACCACACCTTTTCTTCCTCGGTTTCTCGTCCTCGCTAACTCCTCGTCGTATGAGCAGGAAGCCTGGTACTTCTTCTTCTGTTTCCCAAATTCCTTTAACTCCAGCCTTCAAGCATAGAATAGTGATTGTTTCTGGGTGAGGAAGAAGACCTCTTTTGTTCCCTTCATGATATCTCATGATAGAATTCTCTATGACAACTCCTATATCATCTTGTACCTTTAAGATGCATACAAAGAACACGCCTTCGTTTCTCTCACCGGTATATCACATGTTTGTTGGAACCAAAACAATACAGAAATAAACCATGCCTTCGCTTCCCTCAGCTGAGGCTTCCCCTGTTCACGGTTCTCGCCTTCCTTCTTCTCGTTTAACCGCACCTTTACCATTCGTGAGTTTCATGGCAATCTTCCAAAATCTCGGCTTTCCATCGCTCGACTTGGAACCATGTTTGCATCAAGCATGCTACAAATTCCTCGCACGGCCTTAGCTTCGTATGAAACCCAGACTCCTCTAACAAAAACTGCTCCATCCTTCCTTCCTACCAAACAGTAAACTCTCTACTGTGAGTCAGATACTCTGATTTGTGCGCAGACTCTCCCATCCTTCTCTTCTGCTTCCATCATGAGTGACAGGATTTTTGAATCTCCTCTCCGTGACAAACCCCTTGTTAGCATAATACTTTTTCCACTGGGAGTACGCTTCGTCTGACACGAAATCTTCTACTTCCTCTTCTTCTCTCATTTTTCTTCCCCTTTTCCTTCTTTTCGAGAAATCAAGTAGAGCTTCTGGTAAGCTTCGATGGCACCCTCCGCTTTGTTCTTCCCGACGAATCTCATCTAACTCGGCGTTTTTCCTTGGCAAGTTTCTTCTTCAAGCTGCTCATGTCTCATAATCACGCCTGTGTTAGGAATAGGTAATTTCTACCATTGGTGCCGGGAAGAAAAGCTTTTAAGGCTCAGTTGGGTTTTCAAAGGTTGAGATTCGAAAGGAGGAAGAAGATGAATAGCTATGTGGTGTGGAGTGGATGATAGAGTTTCCAACAGTTGCAATTCAATCAATGTTTGTGGGCTAATTATTGCTTCATTAAAAACACGTCGCGACTTCAATTTTCGCGTCTCTTTATTTTAGGTCATTGAATTTAGGCTTTTAAAGTGAGTAAAAACTGTCAGCTTCATGTCAGCGACATACCTATGATGTCTGACAATACAAGGTTTTCTAAGAATTGTTTGATGTGGCGACACCTTCCATTTTGACATGAACCTCTCACACGACATCACCGGTGTCGCGACATGCAGGGTCTCCTTCTCAATACCTTCACCACTGTCCTTTCAAACTCGGTCACGACCATCATCAAGCTGGCAATGATGAATGTACTTTGTCGCTAGACATAACCCTTCTGTCGTGACCCAAGCCCTTGATTCAACGATTTCAAAAACTTTGAATTCTCTTTTTGTTCCTAACCCTTTAGAGATTATCTCTTCGCATCTTTAAGCAAAGATTTACCACCAATTCAAGTATATCTACGTGGACTGTTGTGAAGGTTACTCCCTTTCTCTCTCATGTCGCGAATTCTTCCAGAAGGTCGGAATTATTCCAGAGTTGCCTTGCTATTCATGTTCTAAATCTCATGTAAGATCACTCATTATTCAAGAAAATTCTAATTAAACTACAATCGATTTCTAATAATTAAATCTATCCTTCTAAACGACTGACCTAATTTTTCAGCAACTAAAAGAAAAGAAATATTTCAAAATTTAAAATCAGAAATTAAATCCTTATGGGTTGCCTCCCATTAGTCGCTTCTTCGCAGTCCTTAATGACTTGTCGCTAGGTTTCTTCTTTTTCTCAAGAACCGCTGGAAGTTCTTCACCCTTCTTCGTTTAGATAATGTGTTAAACTCTGGTCCATATCGACCTTGAATTCTTCCCATTACACCATTCATGTTAATGCTCCAAATGTAGTACACACCTCACACTGTACGGCCCACTCCAATCGATTTTAATTTCCTCGAAACAACTTCGCCTAGAATTAAACAGCCAGAACTGTTCCCGTTTCTGAACTCTTTTTCTCAAAATTCTCCGATCATCATTTCTTTGTTCGTTTTTGTATATTCTAGCATTATCATAGGCTTCATTTCGCTTCTTCCACTGCATAGCTGAGCACTTTCCTCAGCTTTAAAATCGAAGCTTAACTTACGGCTCCACATTGCCTTGTATTCTAATTCGCAGTACGACAAGGTTTGCCAAAACAACTCTCACAGATGGGGACATTCCAACGGGGTCAGGTATGCACCCCAGAAGCCCCAAATCATCAAGTTTGGAAGACCACCCTTCCGGCTGAGCTTCGCGCCTTTCACACTCCTTTGATCCCCGCTTGTACCGCTTGTCCATTGGTCCGGGATGATAAGATAAACTCATTACATGCTTGATCCCATACCGCCATGCTTTGCAGTTATTTGAAAGAGTAATTCCCCATCACTAATGATGGTTCTCGGGGTTCCAAATTCAATTAAAATATTCCTTTGAAAGAAACTTCACAATCAGATGAAGATCATTCCTTGACAAGGTTAATTTTTCCACCCATTTGGAACGTATCTATCAAGAAGGCAAGAGATATAGAGCCTAAATGATGGTGGGAAAGGTCCCATAAAATCTATTCTCAAACATCAAAAAAATTTGTATCACCATAATACCTTTTTAGGGGCATTTCATTCCCGGTCGCGATATTTCCAATCCTTTTACATCTATCACACAATTTCATCCACTCTGCACAATTTCAAGATAAGGCCAATAAAACCCTGATCGAGACCAGGAGCTGTTCTTTCTCCTGAAAAATGTCCCCCATATGGTGATGCATGGCATTCATTTAAAATGTTGCCTTGTTCACCTTCTGGCACACATCTTCTTATTATCATGTCAGCACCTCTCTTGAATAATAGCGGGTCATCCCAAATATAATATCTCGTCGCGCCTGAAGTTTCCTCTTTCTCGTTTGGTAGTCGACTTAGTTACATTACTCAATGTAGTTTTAATTCAAGATCAAAGATACTATTGTAGTTGGAAGGAAACCTTAAACAATTGCTCATTTGGGAAGTTCTCTGTTAACATAACATTTTCTTTCTTTCATCACGTCTTTCTACTTGCATGCGATCGGCTATCATTGTCTGATCCCTTTTTATCCTTGATTTTTCCAAATCAAATCCCATCAACTAAGAATTCCACCTTATCAATCTTGGCTTAGCGCTTCCTTTTCGACATCAAGCATTTGATTTGTTGCATGATCAGTGTGAATCACCACATGGGATCCTAAAATGTATTGCCTAAATTTTTTATTGCCAAATACGATGGCTAGCATCTCCTTTTCAGTTGTTGAGCAGTTCTCAGGCTTCATTGAAGGTCTTGGCTAAGATAGTATACGGCCCTCAAATACTTTCTCTTTCTTTGCCCCAACACAGCTCTATAGCAAAATCATCAGCATCACACATTATTTCAAATCCCCTATCCATTCGTGCCCATTATAGTGCTTGTACCAATCTGATCTTAATTTCTTCAAAGCATCCTTATCAAAGCTGAACTCACTTTTTCCAAGAATTCAGATAGTGGTCCTGCTATTTTTGAAAAGTCTTTTCATGAATCTCCTGTAAACCAGCACGTCCCAAGCTTTACTCCTTTACCAGGTGGTGCAAGAGTCTTGATAATGGATACAATTTTGATTGGTCAAACAACTTCAAATTAAAAGAGCATACTCTTATTCAACACACTCACACCATAAAATGGCATTTTTCCCACTCGCATAGTCGTTGTCTTGGCATCTGAAGTACCGTTTTTATTGTTTAAGCATTGATCAAAGTCGATCCATACACAAGAAAGTCATCCATGAAAATTCTTATCACTTTCAACCAAACTTAGTAACAGACATCATACACCTCTAGAATGTAGCTGGAGCATTAAATAGCCCAAATGGCATCCTTCTGAAGGCAAAGGTACCATAAGGGCATGTGAATGTGGTCTTCTCTTGATCCTTAGTGGTTAGCACCTGATTGGGTATCCTCGAGTACCCATCCGTGAAACAAAAGTGAGGTGTCCTGCTAACCCGTCCAACATTCGATCAATGAAAGGCAAAGGGAAATGATCTTTTTCTCGGTTGCTGGCCCAACTTCGTAATCACATACCTCCATCCTCGTTCTTGTTGGAATCAATTCATTTTTTTTACTCGACACAATAAACCCTCCTTTCTTTGAACTACGACCAAGCTCACCCAAGGACCATCTCAAATAGCAGATAAAACCAAAGATTCAACAATTTGAGTACCTTCCTGACTACTCCTTCATCACTGATTCGCCTCCTCGGTGCTCTTACGTATGAACAGTCTCTTCAGCGTAATCTTGTGCATGCAAATTGTCGACTGACAATTCCTTCAGCCTTCTTCAAATAGACCAAGCTAACGATCTTTATGTTTTCTTAATATTCTCAGCAATCTTTTGTTCCTCAGCACGAAATCCCGCTGAAATGATCACCGTTTTCTTTGGTAATTCTGGCAAGCATACTTAAAATGACATGGCAACTTCTTTCAAAACTACTTCTTCGGTGACCGGGTTTCTGATGAATTTCCTCTTTTCACTATTTTATCGTTTTCTGCTTGCTTCAGCTCACTACAGTTTCTATAGAATGAAACTCAGAGAAACTGAATAAGACATCTTCAAGATAATAACTGGAAATTCATCTCTTTTCATTGATAGAAAACCGGAGTATTACAATCATTGTTAACACATCGAGTTGGAAGTATAGACGTCAGACTGTTCACATTGCAACCTTCCTTGTCCCTGCCTCTATATTTTATTACTTTTGATCAAGTTAAAAACAAAGGTACTTCTTTCCAACCCTCAAGATAAGAACTCCCGCATGCCAATCAAGGCGCCTCCACAGCTAGGAATGGTCTTCCCAATAGCAGGGTACTTGTGTGAATCTTCTTCCATGTCCACGAGCTAGCTTCACTGAAAACAAACTTCCGACAAAGGACCAAGACATCTTCACGACTCCTTCGTAAGTTTTACCATCGACTGGCTCGCCATTTGAAGAGTAACAGCCATGGGAGGCTTCCCAAACTTAGTTTCTACACGTAAAGAGGCATCAATTAATACTAGCTCCTCGAGTCACAAAGAGAGCTTCCCGAATTAATTCCTCCAACAATACAATGAATTGTGAAACTCCCTGGGTCCTTCATCTTACCGTAGTTCTTTCTCGACATCGTGACCGCAAGTGGCAAAGGAGATTCACTATTCCTTCTTCTACTATTTTTCTTTCTGCTCGCATGTCCTTCGGGAACAAGATGAGTGGCATCCGAGTCACTCACTCTGTGCAAAAGGCATACCATCTCCACTTTCTGAAGGTTTTCAAGAACCTTGCAAACTGCTCTCCATCTTTGACTTCTTCATAGTTTTGTGGAAAAGGGATCACAGTTTTGATTCTTGGATGTCTTTCTTTCTACTCTTTTTCTTTCATTCTCCGTTGTCTTTCCCTCTGCTCTTGCCACTTCTTTGTCGTCGTCATCTTTCTTTCATCTCTCTAACTTCTTCCACTAAGCCGCACAAACATGCAGTCTTTGGGCTCTTCCTTGTGTCACTTGGGCACTTCTTCCTCCGGTTTTATGGTTGGGTGGGCCACTCATTCTCCTACTTGTACCAAGTTCTTCTCAGTGATGCATCAGAAGTGTTCCCAGCAATTTGAGAATTAAAAGAGCTGCTTCAACTCGCAAACTTTTGTTCATGAAGGTTAAACAAATTTCTTATTATCCCCCATGAACTGCAAAGATCCTGCTTTTTCAAAAGATTGGGTCTCCTCCGACCTCTCGATATTCATTTCTGTGTTCATTTCCTTGTCGTCGTCGCTACAACCTTGATGGTCGACAACCCGTGAGGACTGTCCATGCCCTGGCCTCGGGAAGCCCCTCCACCATAAGAGAAATTCCTCATGGTTCCTCAATGCCGGGTGATAATGTGTCGGTGTTAGAGATTGGGCTTGTCGGTGCTTCTCCCGCTTCACCTGCAATTTACCTCCTCAAGATCATACACGGGTTCTCCCCGTAGCCCTCAGCCTCCCTTCAATAACTCTTCTTTCACCGCTCTATTTCATGAGCAAGCAGTGTCTTTCTTTCCCGCCATTCAACCTATGCATAATGGCATCCAACTGTTTCCATGGTTGTCATCTTGCTTAGCTCCATGATCCCTTTCCTCTCGTCAAGCCTCTGGAAAGCCTGTATGCATTTTCATATTACATCTAGCCTGTGTCTTCGAATCGCCTCTTTCAGCTTCTTCAGCACTTTTTCGCTTGAATGCTCCAAAGATGAAGCATCACGATCCTTTGATATATCATTCAAGGCATGATATACAATGTCCATCTGAGTCTTCGTATCTATCCCATTTACTCCGACATCTTCTTAGCAACCGGTTGAATTCTTTCCTAAGCTACATACAAGTTTCATCTTCCCAATAAACACAATGATTTCCTCCTTCTTTCTTATGGGTGAGGGTCGGGGAAGAATCTACCCAGGTAGCCTCTACTACCCCTCCCAAGTATCAATGTAATCCATACGGGTAAAGATCTGCACTGTAGCCGCCAGATTCTTAGAGAGAATGGAATGATGCGCTTTATGACTTCGGTCTCACCTCTATTCACTTTATCAGATAGCCATCCCGAGGAATCTCCCCAAAGGTCGCTTGACTTCAAGTGGGACGACCCGCAACCGATGTCGTTGGACCATTGCAATCGCGTCGGTTTTAATTAAAATTATTAGCATCAACCTGCAGTTGTCTCACGATCACCGAGTATTCTCCTCAGAGCATCATTCCGTCCTCCATCAGATCGCTGACTGGAGGCCTTCTATTTCTTCACATGTACCAACCTCGATCCTCGCTTCATCTCGCCATGGCTGAGTTTTTCGCCTTCTTTATCTTTCTCTCAAGCTTCTAGTCCTCTCTACTCCCAGGTTCGCTGGAATCAGATCAAGATCCCGTTTCCTATGCATTAAGCTTCATCCCAAATCAAACACTTACATTACGGTGATTAGTCAAACAACAAATATATTCAATGTGGTTTGTTGCAAATTAGTGGCCAAAATAACCACTGCTTGAAAAACTATTTTTGTTCTTTTCTTAAATGTCCAAATGGCATTTCTTCATCTCACTATTGATTTATTAAATTTTCTGTCACTAAGAATCCACTATAAAACTTGTCGAGACCAAAACATGTTTGCAGCCATTTATATGTAACACCACAAAGAACTATTGACTAATCCCCGACAGCACCATAAGTTTGTTGCATGAGACCAAAATGACATATACATAAGTTTATAACAAATTACCAAAAGAACTATTAATCCCAGCAACATTTGCCATAAACCCTTGATAGCCACATATATAATACTAAAGAGAACCAAAAATCTCCTCGAGTGAATCATTTTCAAATTTGGTTTTGGTCTCAAGGAGTTCCGGCAAGTGCACAAGTCAACAAGTACAAATGGATTTAAGTCCGATATCGATCCCACGTAGATCTCAAGAATTTTTAAATCAACTACCTCGACCACTCAATTTCCATAATTATCGACTACAAATCGATAGCAGCAGATCCAAAGATTACAGCCG
This sequence comes from Tetrastigma voinierianum, assembly GCA_016808115.1. Taxonomy (NCBI): domain Eukaryota; kingdom Viridiplantae; phylum Streptophyta; class Magnoliopsida; order Vitales; family Vitaceae; genus Tetrastigma; species Tetrastigma voinierianum. Next base: position 77,623 of record JAEQBH010008183.1, read on the forward strand.
AAAAATTAAACGAACAAAAGGGGAATAACTGAATGAACAAATAAACTGGAATAATAAGAATAGAGAATAATGAATAGTTAAGAATTTAAATGGAAATGGAGAAATCATCTCTAAGAGTACACATTAATGTCACTAATATCAAGGAAGCATCAATTTCTGTAGTTACTACCGATAAATTTTGTTGCACTGTGTTTTAAGATATCCAAAGCTTAGCAGACAAATGATCTCTCCACACTATACATTTCATTATCTAATTTTTACCCGATCCTCTCAATACAAAAAATGAGATAACTACTTTAAAAAGGACTTCTATATTCAAGTATTTTTCAAGAATACTTCATACCCATTTATGGATCGTAAACCTTAACTCCCCAAGTTATCGATCGCGGCATCACAACTTCCTCGTTACTCTTCCTCAAATTAGAATAGATCACCTTCCTGATTAGATCTCGCCAACACGGATTGGCCTCACTATCCGACCGAGGTGAACTCTTGTTTGTTTAAATGGATAACCTGCTCAACTCATTCTTGATTTAAGTGAGAAGAGGATTTATCCAAGTTTCACCCATAAAGTCAACAGATCACCAATAAAGGTGTTAATATACCAGTAGCCACCATCACCACGTGAATGTCTTCTCTGTGTCACTCAGAGGACCTCCTTGAAATCAGAGCGATGCAACAATTCTTAAAACGGGTATAAGAAACTGATATTCAGATCAAGAACGTTAAACCCATAACCTAAATAAATTCTGCAAAATGTAAATTCACACCGTATGGAAAACCACACCACAGCCACATTAATGGAAGCTGGGTTCCTCAATTACTGAATTACACCCTACAAGATTCCTCCAGCAAGAATAACTGCATTGAAATCATGAAATTCCACTCGTAAATTGTTCAACTTCCTAAACATTCCGCATAGTACTTGAAAAGAAAGGAATTTCAGACTCGCCTTCTACTCAAACATAACATCCACCTAAAAGAAAACAAAACGTGATAAATCTCATCTAATCTCTAACCATCAACATTGAAGAAGAGATCGTAAAAGAAAAGAAAAAGAAAGAAACAAGAAAAATAAAGAAAATGAGCTTTCCACCCTCTGCACTCGCTCAGAGCCACACTAAGCTACCTTAATGAGTCGTAGTCACAGATGATGTGGTTTTTCTCAATGGGGTCAACCAATGCAGCCTTTGTGATTCCAAAGTTAGTTGGCCCATGTTACCGCTCAAGTCATCAATTACCTTGTCGCCACATTATCCATGTCGCGACCTTCGATCTCTCACGCGCACTTCAACTTCTCGCTCTATGCAGCCTTAAATCGATCACACGATGTCGTAAGACATTAGTCTTCTTGTCACGACATCAGCCCACGCCAGCAGGCTTCACTGCTCCCGGCGTCGCGATATCAATCCCTTTGTCGACACGTAAATAAAATGAAATGTATCTTTCAACCGATATCTTCTCGATGTCACGATCTAGGTCTTCTTTTGTCATGTATTATCACTTTATGGAAGCCAACCTTCAATCGGAACAGCGTCTCGTGTCGCACTTCGATCTCTTTGTCACACATCAACTTATGGTTTGCGCTTCTTCACTCTGATGGCTGTGTCGGATTCACTTGTCGTGACATCAACTAAATGAAAATTCAAATTTTTCCACGGAATCTTCGATAAAAACGCGACTCTGTTCCCTTGTTTGATGTTAGCTCATTTCTTTCATTTTCATCCGATGACTTCGGCGTCGGCATCGACTTCACGCGACATCACTTAGTTCTCCTGGAGCCTCAACCGTTACGTGTCGCGACAACAATCTCGGTCGCGACATCTAGTCATTCCCTTTGCAGATTATTTTGGTGACCGTCTCTCCTGATGTCGCAACCTCGATCTCACGTCGCACTCCCACTTCAAGTCTTTCAAAGATTCAATCCAGTCTTCGGATGTCATGATATCAATCTCTTGTCGCCATCACTTCTTGCCCCTTTGCAGCCTCAATGATGATTCCTGATGTCGCGACCGATCTCACATCGCTGACCTCGCTTCATTCGCGTACCATCAACTGGTATTTTCCGACGCGTCGCCAATTCTCCCCGATCTCACGCGCTAATTCAGCCTTCAAGTCTTTCAGCATTCAACTTGTCTTTAGGATGTCGCGACATCATTCTCTCTTTGTCGCGCGACACGCTGATCACTGCATGGTTCAATCTTGTCGCCACTTCAGGTCTTCCACCGCTTCGCTCGGCCAATACATCACCACTCGCAGTCACTTGATGGTTCCCGCCACGCGACGCCAACATTCGTCGGCGACATCAGCCCGCGACTCACATGTGTCTCAACTGTTCATTCTGATGTCACGATATCGATCTCTTATCTGCCATAACGCTTTATTCTTCCGAGGTTTCAACCGTTCCCGATGTCACGACCCGATCTCACGCCGCGACAACAATTCACTCCTTACGCCTTCATGAGCAAAGTCTCATGTCACGACCTCGTATGTTGTCGCGACACCTTCTTATGCTTCTCGCCGCCCAGCTGCCTCGCTCTGTGATCCTCGTCACATTCGCATCAAGTTTTTCACTTCGATGTCACACCTAGAATCGACCGCAAACCCCAAAACTCAAGACATTAGTTAGCCGCTGCTTTCATTTCTCATCGCTATTTTTTCTCGTAGATTTCTACTCCGCTACATCGTGATTTTTCCAATCGCGATTCCTCTTTCTTTATACTTCCCGCAATAACAGATGCAGAGTTTCTTCATATTTCGCATCTTCATTATTCCTTTTACATTAAAAATCAACGTAAAATGGACTATTAAAAATAGATGACTTTGCTTTCATCAACAAACATGGCTTTTGCCTTAAAAAAAGAGAAGATATAAAAACAAAGAATTTCAAAAAGTTAAAATCTTGCAGATCAAGATCGAATCTAATATCAAAATAGATTCGGTCAAAAGACCTCAAACCACATCCAAATAAAAAAATAAAAAAATTACAACCATATTAATAAGAGAAAAATTAGCATAAATTCTCAACATGAAGAAGTTAGAAGAAGAAGTGAGTACTTTTATTGAATAGCAGATGCCATAGATGATTCGAGGACTAGAACATCGATCGTCCTCTACCACCAATGTGCCCCATAACCGATCTTACAAACAAAACGCCTAGAGAAATCATGTGTCAGGACTTCACTTGTAAGAGCTGAATGCAGTTTCTAGAATGAGAAAGGAGGAGAAGAGCGATATCAAACTCTAGAATGAAAAAGACTGAGTTGAATTTGTGGACAACTTTAGAATAAAAAGAGGAGATCTATATATAAGGTAAATGAGATACTTCCATCAAGATGTGAATAAAATGCATGTAACCCACTCGATATAGGTTTTAAAATACCAAACCCAAAACCCGTCTCCATACTTGATTGTTATATTCTGCCACCTGCTTCTATTAAGGGTAGGTGACCTAAAATCTTGGGTATTTGTCATTTGCACTATTTCACCCCAAATATAAAGAAAAGAACTACAATCGTCCAAACATTAGCCTTATCTCGTGTTATTAGTAAATATCATGGATGTTAATTACAAACAATGCTATATCCCTTGCTTTTTTTTAAAAGGAAAATTAATATTATTGATTCAATCTTGGTAATAAATCATCAGATCCAAGATACAAATAGCTAAAAACCAAGATTGAAACAATATCTAGTTAATAGTATAATAAATTGGCATAAAGACTACAAATTTGATACAATATAGTGACTAGAATATATGCTAATTCACCCCTTCAACATACCGACAACTATAATTAGATATCTTGACCGATCGACCATGGCATACTAAATCACTCCCCTGTCACGAGAGCATAAAACGTTAATAAGATGATCTAACATCACCATGTCAGAATGTCACGATAAACCAAACGTTGATAAACGATGACACACAAAAAATCAAGATAAAACCCAAATCTTCATGGAAAACCACTGATAAGCAAGAACATGAAATAAAAGATTCAGATAGCGATTTTGGTGACCAAAATGGCAAAAATAAAAATCACCCTCACCTTACTGAGAAAATAGCACAAGAGAACAGTGGTGCGAGAGAGAAAAAAAATATACCACTAGGTTTCATGTGGTTTGCAATTTCATCACAAGAGATCCCCTATTTCTAAAACCATTCAAAATGAAATATAAATGTGTAGTATGATTAAGGCTTGAACCAAGGAAAATTTTAAATTTGAATTTTCAGATAAAAAAGTAAAAGTAGAATAGAATAGCCCTTGCAGAAAGTTAGGATTTCAGATCCTGATATAAACAGATTGCACCGTTGGAATCGTCTTCATGAAATCTATTACCTGGGCCGACTTTCAAGCTTAATTCGAGATAGTTTAAATTTCACGCATTTCTATGAAAACTGGATTTACACATGGTATGAAAGATGTGATTTGATACATGGAAAACCATGTGTGACACATGGCAAGTTATGTGAGTGACACATGCGCCATGTGTCACAATGCATGCAGCCATACAGACACGCGGCAGTTATGTGTGTGACACACATGGCATGCTATGTGTCATCATGCATGGCCCTTGAATCCTTTATAAATAGTTCAAATTCAGTTGGTGGAGAGCTCAACTTCAGTCCGTGGGAGCAACAAGGAGAAGGAGGAGGAAGGGAAAAGAGAAAGGGAGGAAAGGAGAAGAGAAAGGGAGGAAACGAAAGGAGAAAGGGAGGAAAATAAAAGGAAATAAGAAAAGAGAGGGAAAAAGCGAAGAGCAGGGAAAGAAAGAGGAAAAAGGAGGGTGGAGGCGGTCACACTATAAAGGAGTGCACTGACGGCAAAGAACCTGACTGCGCAAGAGGCAGGCTTCTCCTTACCGGTTATTTTACTAGTCATGAATGGCTTCCACAGCTGTGGTTTCGTCTTTCTTTCGGCTAATTTGTATGTTGTGTGGTTTTTGTGATTGTGCATTTTCATCAAAGACCGTTTCATAGGAGTTGGGACCAAGGTCCAAACACATTGTGTTTCGGGACAAAGAAATCCTCGAGCAGAATGGCAACGGGGTATGCTCCACCAGACACCCTTGTGAATGGTCGTGTCAACTTTGATCTAAGCCATAACTTTCTGCTTCGAACTCCGGACTACAGAGCTCTAGACTCTACAGAAAGCTTGTTGAGTCTAGAATTTAATAAGATAAAGTTCTTGGCCAAAATGTAGTCTAAACATTAGGTTGGGTCACGGATAGTTGAGGAATGGTCCGTTCTGGTTTCCGTAACTTCTGTTTTCGGAATCGGTTTGTAACCAAAATGCTTAGGACTGTATGTGGCCTGAGTAGGGAATTGCATGTTGGATGTTTTGTGTGGTATTTATTAAAAACTGACTTTTCTGAACTAAGTCCATACATTTTCGAGTGTCAAGTACACGTGATTTATGTGGTCTGAATTACTAATGTGTGTCATTTCCATAAATCAATAACATGTCATCAATATGTGAAATTATGTCATATGTGTGATAAAGATGGAAATAATTATATGCACAAAAGGATCGCATACTATGTCCTCGCCAGAAGATGAATTATGGCATTACTTCTGCTCAAGTAATGGTCAGAATTATTTTAATACATGCTTGAATGATGTGTCGGCATGAATGAACTGAATGATAGAAAAGATGTAGTGCATGCTGTGATGTACTAATTTTATATGTGGAATATTAACATGAATGCATAAAGTGTTAATATATGAAATGTTGTGTGCATTAGTGCGAGTGTTCATAGCACACACATAGTGTATTTTAGAATGCCCATGAGGTCTTCATACATCGGCCCATGGTTCGAGTAAAGCCAAGCACAATTGCATTGCATTGGTGTGTGGTAACACCACATTACATGAGAGTGTGTGTACATGGTACTGATTTACACCGCGTTTGGTGTTGAATCGTGGTTTGGAATGACAAAGTCCACCGAGTTCCACAAGGTTAAACTTAAAATGGAAATGAATGTGGGTCAAGGTGAAGCAGGGATAGATACCCCTCGGGTGAAAGCCCGAAACCTGGTTAGACAACAGATCACCCAGAAAGCCCCAAAAATGTTGAGGGTGTAAGAGACCCACGCAGGAGGCTCTCAAAAGTTCTCGTTGCCCAAAAGACATGAAACGATTAAATAAATAATGCTGATAGACTACTAAGCTGTGAGATGGAGTCTGACTGACTCGTATTGATTTCCCATTGGCACTTTGCATTGGGTGGTGGGTCGAAGTTAACCCGGTACTTGGGCATGTAGAGTGTCGCTCCATACATGCATGTAGATTTTTTCCATGATGTGACAACATGTATGCAGTCTTGATTGGTTGTCAGGGGTTTGACTATGCGAAATGATCATTTGCATGTGCACCCAGAAGGAATAGCCCTTGTAGGATTTATCTCTCACTGGCGTTAGCTCAGTCCCATCGTGGGACCCCTTTCATACGGGGTGACTGTGCGTGACTACGCCTCCCAGAGGCCGGATTGCCGGCCTGACTGGTGGTCTTCGATTCTGTTTTGCGTATATATTATAACTAACTAGTTTGACACATTATATGTTTTGTATTAAGAGCATGTGGTTTACTGATTTATAGAAATGTATGGTCCCAGAACCGTATAACGAGTATGAATGATGGCCCTATTGGATCATTTTACTCTCAAGTGGTCTCATGATATGAGACACAAGCTCTCTCCGCAGTTAATCTGGTGGTCAACTAACCCCGTTTTCTTGGGGGTGTCACAAGGTTAATAAGCTAAAATATTCAAGAATTATGTAAATTACTCTTCATCAACGATAATGCTTTTAAATTACATTAAGATGATATTGTTTGTTTTATACAAAATTAAAATAAATAAATGATGATAGACACGGGATTTATTTTTCTAATAGAATTAGAATCTGCAATTACTTGGATATATGAGTCGTTGGATATTTTATGCCTCACAAAGCTTGATCTAAAATATGATATGTATTTAATGGTTATAAATATCATGAAAATCAATTAAGTAGACAATGATATCCACCTCTTCAAATATTCTAGAATTATATGAACTATCGCTCATCAAAAGATAATGTTACCAAGTTCAAATGAAAATAGTGTTATATGTATATCACAAATTAAAGATATATATTCTAAAAGGTAACAAAACAAAATAGATCTCACTAAATTCTCTTATAGTCACAAACTCCAAAAAAAAAATGACGTTCTACATATTCAATTAATCTTGTGATGATCTTGTATATATATTTACAAAAGTAATGATTTAAGTATCTATCGCTAAAGTGTTAAAGAAACATACATGTTCATACAAGAGTTGGAAAAAATAAAAAATATGAATATATGATGTTATTTTTCTTTATCTAGGTTTTAGTTTACTGAAGTTTATATTAGAAAACTTCTAAAGAGACTACCATAATGGTTTAATTATCCAAGAAATAATTCACTTGTTCATGGATTAGAGTTTTTCCCATTTCTTTGTAAGGTTTTAATGATAAAATATGTTTACTTTATAGTTTTATTTAAAGAGAATTGCCTAAAATATGCGAACTCTTTGAAGCTAAATATATTTCTTATAAATTGGAAATACTACAGAAATATAATTCACTCTTCTTGGTTAGAATTCGATTTTTATTTTCCCACACTTCTCCTATTTTTACTTCTTACACTACCAAATTACTTCATTGGTTATATTTAAGTTGGATAAGTTTGACAAAAGATTAATAAATTAGGTTGTGCTCAATAGTAAAAGTTGATGGATTTTGGGTGGGACATAACCTCATGGACTTTGATAAAAATGGAAATTTTTTCACAAAAAAAAATTCATTGAGGCCCACTGGCCTATACTAGATCTACCCTTACTTATATATAATAATCCTCTTTGACTTTAATTAAAAATCCCTATAACAATGGGAAAATGAAATAGTTTCATTTTTTTAAATAAAATATTATTATTGATTCAAACTAGTAATACATTGATAGAAACGCAATGTGCTAAACCATAGAGGATGAACAACACACACCCCACCCCTTCCGGCGGTAATGCAGCCGGCCACCACTCCATCAGGAATCCCTAGCCGCACCTCTAACGACTAGAAAATCCCGTGAAGCAAGCCGCATTGCTTGCTTAACCTCAGTCAAAATTCTTTAATTTATAACTTAGATTTGGTAAAATCTTACAAATTTAAAATCTCTAAGAAGATGACTACGCACATGTCAAAATTCCAAATCCCAATATACATTCACTTACACTATATCCAAAATATCCAAACATGGCAACCAGCATACCAACACATATCACAACTAACTATGTACATACATGTCCCATTATACCATTTCAAAGTATGTTCTTACAAATATAATTAATACACGCACTTATATCAGATGTCGTGACCAATCTCATAGTGCTCCAGTCATTTCATATTCCGATTGGAAAAATAGTTTTTAAAATACAAAATAATGAGCTAAACGAGCCTTATGAGTATGTTTTTTATAAAAGTTGGTTTTGCTTTTCCTAAAACTTCTCTCAAAACTGAAAACTTTCTTTACAATATTTTTCCAGCTTTACTTCTATTATTCGCTTGGAAAGTTTCTAAAACTTTTCTTGCTTGCTTGCTTTTATACTGTTTTTGCTTTTAAAAGTATATAAAACTTTTAATACTTTCTTGCTTGCTTATTTTTCTTTTTCTAAAGCTTAAACCCTTATTGCTTGCTTGCTTAGGAAGTTTATAAAACTTCATATCTTCTTCGCTTGCTTTTATCTGGCTTGAAAAGTTTCTTAAAACCTTCACAAACCTCGCGAAAAAGTTTTCAAACTTTTCATAAAAACCCGGAGCTTGAGCTCAACCATGCTTTGAAAATAAAACCCACGGAGAGCTTATCAACCGATCGCTTTGAAATCTAAACGAGTCCGGGCTCAACCGCTTCGCTTTAAAACTCTCCCAAGCAAGATCGGAAACCAATACCGGTTGATTTTTTCAAAACAGCATATCATGCTTATAAACATCAACCAATGGAGGCCTATTTTTGCTTATCATACCCTAGTGAACACTGAACATGCTCAACCGCGTCGTGGAAGGACCTTTGTCCGCACAATTTTTCATTTTTTTTTTTCCCAAGGAATATGGCGAATTCGACTCTGCCGCCATCACCATACTTAGTTAGAGCTCATAACCTTTATATACCCCTGTACGTGCCACTTGCCCTCCTTAATTGCATGATGTATGTTCCATGTTTGCCGACCGTGCAAAACTACAATGCATGTATGAAATCCTAACACCAGCTGCAGCACGCATTCTGATACCTCGACCTGCTTGCTTGCTTAAACTAGGAAGGCCTTGCTACAACCTTTCATTGCTTGCTTGCTTGCTCTCTTTATAAAATGGTTTTACACTTTGAAACCATTTGCTTGCTTGCTTGCTTGAAAAATGGTTTAATTATTCAAAACCATTTGCTTAGTTGCTTGCTTGCTTCAAAAATGGTTTAACTTTTCAAAAACCATTTACTTACTTGTTATCTCATTGCTTGCTTCTTGAAAATGGTTTGCACTCAAAACCATGAAATACCAGTGTAAAGCAATTTGTAATAATAATAATAATAATACACTAGTATTTGGAAAATGAGTTTAGAACACTCACCTCTTTGTTGCTTAACTGAGCAATCGTTCCACACTTATCCCACTTTACTTTAACTCAACTCAAATGTAATTACACGACAAATTAATCGCATAACTTAACGTGTGCTTAGACTTAGTCACACTCTTCATACTCTTTAAAGTTAAGGTGCCAAGGGTTCTATCCCAACCAACTACCAATTGAGCACCGAAACTCAAGCCACGTTTCAAAACGAACTTTAATCACTCTATGTCCACAAAGCTGATGCCAGAATTTTTCGCATACGGCCCCACTCCTTTGAGTGAATTTTTAGGCCACTTAGGATCATACTAGACGATTCCTACTTTAAGTTTTGTTCTCCTTGAAGTCTATTTACGTAGCCACTTGAATCTACTCAAATCGGATAAGAAATGAGGACACATAACAAATAATAACATTTAAAACTGGTCAAACAGAAAATTAACAAGTCCTACCGGTAGACTTAACTTCTACCGCAGACTTGGCCAAAATGACCGTACAAAGTTCTACCGGTAGACTTCCTGATAATCGTAGGACTTAACCCGAAATGCCCAGATTTTGTTATTCTCCCACTTTCTGATGCCAATTCACTCCATAACTTCTCTATAATTCATAATACCAAAACTAACTTTGAATCCATCAAAATAGTCTCACAACATGTGAATTTGCGTTTTTGGAACTCAAAACCCAAACCTTAGGTGAAAATCCAAGAACACTTTACCTAAGGTCCACCACTCTTAACATCATGTACTTGATGATTCCAAGTTTTTACATCACTAGTTTTACTCATAACCCCAACCAATCAAAAGGGCTTAATGTGCTCTTTTTGCACAAACTCATCAAAGGAGAACTAATCCATACCCAAGCCTCAAGCAGAATCAAAACACACTAAGGCAAACACACTCAACACATACCTTGATCTGCTCTTCTCCCTCCTTCTTCCTCCTCTTCCTCTCCCTCTTGGCTCTCTCTTTCTTTTTCTCACCTACTGCTTGTGTTAGGGCAAACTGAGACCAAAATGATATTTTTGGTTTTTAATTCTCCTTTTGTTTAATTAATTTTCCATTAATCGTAATTAACCCTCATCTTTTTAATCATTGCAATTACTATTCAATTTCACCGCGGCTCCATCTCAAGCACCTTAAATTTCCATCCTTGCTTAATGACCACAGTCTTTGGTTTAATACCACAATTTCCTAAGTTCCATAACCTTTCATTTCCCCACTTAGTCTCCAAAATATTTCAGTGTGACACTTGGTACTCTTATACACCCCACAGATTACATCAGAGACCTTCTCGACGGGGTGTTACACAACACCATAATAATAGCATAATAATCGACTAAAAGCCTACAAATTTGATACTATAGTAACTAGTTCCCAACATATCAATTCATTATAATCGATTAAGGTTCTTATTTGATTGAAGATACTTCATCAGATGAATCAGCTTTTGGCGCCCAAACCCAAATCTCTAGAGACAAACTCACAACCTGTGGAAGTCTATGGAAATCTGCATCCTCGATATCACTCACATGTCTCAGATAATTGACTCATACCTACAGCTTACACACTCATAAATACACAAAATAATCTCATAGCCTCGATACAAAACGTGAGAGTTAGGAGCACCCAACTCACACATATGGCAACAAATACGCATTAGAACCAATTGTTGTTCCAATATAATAAAATAGGATATGCATTACAGTGGGGCCAGCTTCTCATGCATATAGCAAAACACATCAAGGCCAATAACCCGGCCCTCCCTTTCAACTGTCACTCTAAGGAGCGCCGGTTTATCCGCACGCGGGACCAATACTACTTGAAAAGGTTCCCATGATCGGGTGAGTTACTGCCGCAGAGACAAGACCTTACCAGTGGCTACTTCCCCACCTAGTGCATGTAAAATGATCGTGTCACAACACACAAACAACGTTAATCCATGTAGACATGTCGGCCCTATCATGGAAAACAGGTTACTGTATGAGACGACACTCATGCCCTATGTATCGTCAACCACTCCACCCACCACCCAATGCAAGTGCCACGGGAGAATCAAACACCGAGTCACTTCGATTCCCATCACACAACCTGTAGTCTATGTGATATTTATTTACTGGCCCTGTGTTTTTAAATAATTTTCTGTTCACCACTGATTCTAAACCCTCTACATTTTTCGGCTTTCAACGGTGATACACTGTTTAACCAGGCTTTCTAGGTATTTCACCCAGGGGTATCTATCCCCTACTTGCATGCCCGACACATTTCATTTTCCATTTTCATTTAACACTGTAGACTCAATTTGGACTTCATCCTATTCTCGAGTCTACATAATTCCAAAGTTACATCTTCAAACGCAAGGCAAATTCCAGATCACGTACACACCCATGTAATGCAAGGTTTTGTTGTACACTAATGCACGCAACAGCCACCCGCGACTCAACCTGCGCCCACGTATGAAGACCCTACATAGACATTTTACACCGCACATTATGTGCCATGAACCCTCATGTCGGATGCCCGATCCCGGTGCCTTGACCACCGTCAACCCACGGATTGTTTTTATGTCTTCATATCATGAGCACCCATGAGTAAATGGCCACATTGGCCCATACATCCATACTCACAAAAATGTATATTTTATACAAAAAGGAGTTAATTTATAATTGTATTTAATTTCAATTTACACAAAACTGATCGCTTTTCCGGTAATTCTTACAAAATAATGTAAAGTACAAGGCGCTTTTGCTACTTCTTCGCTCTACGGTCTCAAATAAGGTCTCATAATTTCTCGCCCCAGAGTCAAGGTTTCACATGCAATTGCCTCAGACCAAAAGGGGGGATCCTAGACGACTAAGAGCAACGCCTAGTAATGGAATTTTCCTACATGGGTTAATTCCCACCTATGTCGCACGTGGCACACCAAACATTCAAGCAAAACATATATGTTCCTACCAAATGTTCATGATATGGATGAGATCGTGACCCACGCACTCCCATGTCCAAGCTCCTCACCGACTTCACAGTTCTCTCTTTCTCTCTTCTTTCTGCCAAGAGGAGAAAAATACCGGCTAAAACAAAATATTTTTGTTCTCTAAAACACGCATCGAAGCTTCTGCAATATATCGACTACCCTCCGGTGCGAATTGCTGGATCATTTTTTCAAAACGTCATGGTTACGCTCCGGTATTAAACTATCGACCACCTCCAAGGCAATTCCTTCTGGTAGTAATCTTCCCTTGAAATTCCTTCACAACCATTTTCCATCGTTCTTTTCTTTCATGCCACACTCACACAAATTCCACTTTCTTAAAGCTCCCAAAGATATGGAATGCATTATGCCATTTCAAACAATTCATGTTAATATATCGCTACGCATTAACACGTCATACCACACGCATGTTATTCATACAAGTTAATAACACAACAAGGTCAAGCAATTGGACCCATTCAACTGGTACCTTACGCCTCACAACATGAACCGCTTGGTTCCAATCATCCATACAACATCAACAACCATAAAACCTAAACTTTCATTTTCCAGTTCAAGATGTCCTCACATACAACAACCTATACCTACCACCTGCAGCAATGGTCATGTTAAACTCCTGGCCACCACTTGGACACAAACCAAGCAACCTTGCACACTGGCACAAAACATCAGTTACAGCAAGGTTCTGATCACCCAATTCTCCATAGGCACCTATCTGAATTCGATCAATGGGTATTTCCATAAAGTCCAAGAACACCCTTAATCGGAATTCGATCTAAGAAGTATAGATCCTTCCTGGTCGAGGCCTTCCACACATGACTGTGTGCAGGCTCCTACCCGGGACAAATTCCACCCTTACTCATGGAGCACCTTTTTGGCCTGCTCTAGTACCCACTGCCCTCCAAAGGCATCCTGATGGAATCTTGACTCAATGGGATTTCCATAGAGTCTAAGAACACCCAAAACGGAGTTCGGACGAGAAAGTTATGAACTTCCGAAGCTCGAGGTCAATACATGACAGGCAGCCTACCCTAGACGGCCACCTTACTTGCCCCTGAGCCCTTCAGTTTCAGCACCAATGCCCTCCACATAATATGGATGAATCATGACTCACAACAGATTTTACAGAGTTCAAGAACATCCAAACTGTAATTCTGGACGAAGAAGTTATGACTTTCCGAAGTTGGAGGTAACACATGAATAGGCAGCTCTACCCAGCTATCCCACCCAACCAGCACTAACCGGTCGGCACTAACCGTCCTGATTGCCCAATGTCCTCCACAGGGACATGGATTCAATCTTGACTCAATGGGATTTTCATAGAGTCCAAGAACACCCAACAGAGTTCGGCTGAGAGATAGTTGCAGACCTTCCGACCTCGGGAGGCCATGAATAGGCAGCCCTTACTCCCGGGCCAGCCTACCAACCAGCACAAACGGGCCAGAACTAATCGGACCAATTACCCAATGTCCTCCATAGAGACATGGATTAAATATTGACTCAATTGGATTTCCATAAAGTCCAAGAACACCTGAATCGGAATTGACGATAGTTATGACCTTCCTCCGGCTGGAGGTCACATGACTGCGCTCCTACCCTGATACCTCTACCTTACTTTCGTACACCTTTTCGTCCTGCTCTATACCCATCACAAATCCTGATGGAATCTTTGACCAATGGGATTTACAGAGTCTAAGAACCCAAAACGGAGTTCTGACGAAATTTATGAACTTCCGGTTGAAAGTATCACATGACTAGGTAGGTCCTTACCCTGACCGCTTTCACTTACTTCGCTCGAGCCCTTTCCGGCAAGATTTAGTACCCAATGCCCTCCACATAATATGGATGGAATCGTGACTCAATGAGATTTCCATAGAGTCTAAGAACATCCAAATCGGAATTCGGACGAAGAAGTTATGACTTTCCGAAGTTGGAGGTAACACATGAATAGGCAGCTCTACCCAGCTATCCCACCCAACCAAGACTAACCCACTCAGATCAACCTCTCTGACATTCAATGCCTCCATAGGACATGGATTCAATCTTGACTCAATGATCATAGAGTCCACCACCCAAATCGTAGTTCGACACAGCGAGGACCTTCTCGACTGAGGTCACACATGAATAAAAAGTTCTACCCTGGGCTAGCCTTCCACCCAACCAGACAAACCAGCCATAACTAATGACCGGACATTCAATGTCCAGGACATGGATTAAATATTGACTCAATTGGATTTCCATAGAGTCCAAGAACACCTGAATCGGAATTGACGAAGGTTATGACCTTCCGGTTGGAGGTCACATGACCAGGTAGTCCTACCCTATTGCTTCCACTTTACTTTCCTCGAGCACCTTCGCCCGTCTAATACTCCACTGCCTCCAAAGGCATACCGATGGAATCTTGACTCAATGGGATTTCATGGAGTCTAAGCATGAACACCCAAAACGGAGTTTGGAATCAGAAAGCTATGAACTTCCTAAGTCGGAGGTCACACATGCCCCCGTAGTCCTACCTGCACACGCCTTACCTTACTGCCTCGAGCCCTTTCCCAAGCAGTTTCGCACTAACGCCTCTCCACATAATATGGATGGAATCATGACTCAATGATATTTCCATAGAGTCTAAGAACATCCAAATCAGACTGCACGAAGAAGGCACCTTTCTCCGTTGAGGTAACACATGAATAGGCGTACTTACCCAGCTATCCCACCCAATCCGCACTAACCTACAAGATTCAACCGTCTGATTGCCCACGTCCTCCATTCAGGACATGGATTCAATCTTGACTCAATGGGATTTATGAGTCTCAAGAACACCCAAATCGTAGTTCGGATGATATGCAGACTCCTTCCGACTTGAGGTCACATGACAGAGTACCACCCTGGCTAGCCTACCCAACCAGCACAAACCGGCCAGAAATAACGAGACCAATTTCCCAATGTCCTCCACAGGGACATGGATGAAATCTTGACTCAATTGGATTTCCATAGAGTCCAAGAACACCTGAATCGGAATTCGGACGAAGAAGTTATGACCTTTAGAAGTTGGAGGTCACATGACTTCAGACAACCTACTCCGCCTGGCCGTGCCTTTACCTAACCGAATGCCCCTTTCCGGACAGCTCCAGCACCCAATGTCCTCCAAATACATCTGGCTGGAAACTTGAATCAATAGGATTTCCATAGAGTCTGGGCAACACTGAACGGAGTTCTGATCAAGAAGCAGACCTTCCGGGGTTGGAGGTCACATGAATAGGTAAACTACCAAAGCAACACTTACCCAACCAGCACTAACCGGCAAGAACTAATCGGCCTGATTCCCCAATGTCCTCCACAGGGACATGGCTGAAATCTTGACTCAATGGGCTTTCCATAGAGTCTAAGAACACCCGAATCGGAGTTCGGACGAGGAAGTTATGACCTTCCGAAGTTGGAGGTCATGCATGATTCTAGCCGGACATAACCCATCCGGGGTGACCCCATCCGAGGTCGGCCGAACTCCATCCAAGCAACCCATCCCGAGACCCCATCCGGTGAACTCCATTCCGTGACTCCCATCCAGGGTGAACCCATCAGGGGTGAACCCATCCGAGGCCGGCTAACCTAGTCGGGCAGCCCTTCAACTAGACCGCTTCCTCGGTGAATGCACTTCATACCAGGGCTATGTAGGTCCGATGAGTAGCTCAAAAGTCTAACATCAAGTTCACTAATGTGGCTACAATTTACTTGAAGGACCTACTACCAAACTCCCTTTTGTTTCCTACCAAAACCAGTTCTAAAGTCCGTTAATGTGTACTACCACAATATGTTTTCCCATGGTTCAAACACAACAAAACATTCCCCTTAGGGCAAGACAACCACACCTTCATTCATTTTAACTCTAACACATAAAAATGGCACACAAGGACAATTACTTAGTCCCAAAATCAGTCCCCGGACTGTCCGAAAACAGTCCCGAAATCTCCAGCACACTGTCCCAAAGTCTTGGGATCTGCTCACCCACCTCACTGGTTACTAAACCTGTGCCATTTGAGTTTGGCGGCCCTTAAACAAGGATTGCAACCAAGTAGAGAAAAACTCTCACCTCTTGAAGTTTCTTGTCAAACTCCCAACTCCAGCCTCATGTGAAGCTCCGTCGCAGGTTTAACTCTTCCTCTTGCTCCACCAAACCACCGGGATCCAATCATCGGAAATTTAGAGAAGGTGAGCCCTCTCAAAATCCTCTCTCTAAAACTCTCTCTTTTTTCTTCCCTCTCTTTCTTTTTCTCGCTTCTTTTATTTTCTCTCCCATCACCGCTGTCCAAGATGGGCTAAGAGCTTGTCCTTTCATTTTCCATATGTCCAATTGCTCATTAGCTCTTAGGATTTCCCTTATCCTCTTATCCATCTACTCCGGATTTCTCCAGACCACATGTTATGTCACATGTCACCTATAGCCTATAATTTCGAGCTCATTGTTCGACTTGTTCATTAGCTTGACATGCCTCAATGTGAGCTACCTAACACTAAATTACGTCACATCACCTCTGTCCCAAGAACGTGAAATCTCGACTATCCTCGAATCTCGACATGTATAGCTAGATTTCATGGTGATCTACTTCAATGGTGAAGCCCTGCTTCATTATCCGAGATCCTGAAAAAACCATATTTCAATCAATTTTACCGTTTCAAATTACCTTTGAAAATCCGGATTTTCCGGCTCATTCTCCCCTTAAAAGAATTTCTCTTCCGAAATTCAACACACAAACGCACAAATCATACATGCATATGTAACTCTTATTACAACTCCTACACCCGTTTCAAAGGTGTGTTGCAACCTTCTCGGTTGTCACATCATTGACAAACTTTATTGGTGGTCAACCTATCCATGTCGAAATCATATCCGCCCGGAGGCAATGTCTACCACCAAGGTCCACCTACGACTAGAATCCCCGATCTCCGATTCACAATCCCTACCTTCCCATCGTCAACCTCATCTGTCTGAGTCTCTGAACTAGTTATAACATGCCAACCAATTAATAATCTGAATACATGAACCCCGTCGTCTTTTCCTTGAAGGTGCCAACTCAACACTAAAACAACCTGATCGATTTTTCAATTTAAAAGATAATTCATTTCCCAGTGATACTATGGCTCAAGTGACAGCCCTATGCAATATGTCGCATTCGGTTTATCTTTTTGAACCCCTAAGGTTATATTTCTCAACCCTACTATTCCATACATAATCTACCATGTATATACTATCCTTGTGCCATTCATAACACACAATCACGCATAAATGTACACAACATGCAACACACATCATGTTATACACCAAAGCACAGATAAAAACACAATGCATGCAGTGTTCTAATCCTGTCCCGTGATTGCCTAGATAATCACGCCACCCAAACCCCGATGATGCCGTGATGCTCATATCGTGATATCGAAAGCACCAGGTAACGGCAAATCCTAAGCTCAAATTACCCAAGCCATACCTGCCGTGATGCTTATACCGAACACTGAGTTCCAGGTAACTCGCATACCTTAGCCTTGAAACCTAAGACCATACTTGTGGATACCCACACCCGAGCTCCCTAGGTAATCGTTTACCTAAGCTCTGATACCATGCTGTCAAGCTGGTATCAGATATCAAGCACCAGGTAATCCTAACCAGGCACTACACTACAATTGCATATCCTAGGCCTATGCCTAGCACGCTATAGGTAATCGTATACCTTAGCTCTGATACCAAGATGTGAGTTCGGTATCGAGCATCGCTTTGCATCCTAATTTCGTGTGACCTTCCAAAGTTGAGGCTCACATGAATAGGTAGCTCCTACTCAGCGGCTCTTCAGCACCAACCAGCACTAACCGGACGGCACTAACCAGCTCAATTCCCCAATGTCCTCCACAGGGATATGGCTAAAAAATCCTTCCTGACATCGATTCTGCTGTTCACGTAGTTTTGACTGACCGAGCGTCGACAACACTTTACATTTCCGGTCGGGGAGGTCGCACGATTCGCCAACATTCGGGGAACTGAAGATTTCAACGGCGAATCGAGATTCAGATCATCCGGTGGTGAATCGTCCGATCGCGTTGACCATCGACAACTTAACGATCCGCGCGAACGCACCAGCAATCGGGGTTAAACCGGTCGGAGAACTGCGCCCATCGACGTTCACGACGGTTAACGGTTCGGTGCTGATCTACCGCAACCCTTACTTCAAAATCACCCGGTGTTCGCAACTGTTACGCATCAGTTATGTTCGGTTACACATCTCGAAAGATAACACAATCTCATTCATTGATCCTCTGAACCAATATAAGAGCATTATTTGTCCAAATTGATCTGATTCAACAATGAAACTAGAACAAGACATCTGTCTGAAACAAGATAATCATGACAATATCATGCATCACATAACTGAATATCCAGATATATCTCACAATAAGAATAACCAAGATGAAACTTATCCTTTGATTTAGAGTCAAACTCCCAACCAATCCATACTTCTTTATACTTATACTTAACTCCCTTCTTCCGTCTGCCCAAACCAATCCAGATCCCGATCCGCCCAGAAACAGAAAATATGGTAGTCCTCCCTCTAAAATCCTCTTCTTTCTTCTCTTTTTTCTCGTTTTCTTTTTTTTTTCTCCCATCCTACTGTTTGGTTCAGCATGGGCTAAGAGCTTTTCTTCATTTGCTACATGTCCAATTTCTTATCAGCTCTTAGGATTTCTTATCCTCTTATCAATCTACCCCGATTTCTCCAATGACATGATGTCATTATGTCACTTATAGCCCATACTGGTACTCATTGTTTCGACTTGCTCTCAGATCTAGCATATAAAGCCCCAATGTGTTTTCACTAACACCAACCACATGTCACGTCACTTAAGGTTCAAAGAATGTGAAATTCGAACGTTCTAATTCACTTAATTGATTTGCGTAGCTAGACTGAGAGACGATTCCACAAAGAAGTCTCTGCTTCATCATCCGGAGATCAGAAAAAAATCCATAGTTTGACCGTATTTTACCATTCTACCATTTTTCAAAAATTCGAATTTTCCGGGGTTTCACATGTCTAATGCATACAATAGTTCATATGTTCAGTTCAATATCAATATACATGCAGTCATATTAATATTCCACACATTCAATTCAAAACATCATGTGAGTATATCTCTACAATTCTTAACATCACTAGACAAGTAAATAAGGCTCATGTTCCAGCCGAGACATATAACTCTCCAATCCAAGATTAACCTGCAACATAAGACAATGCCATGTTCAAGCTCAACTAATACAATCCAAATACATTCAAACACACAATATTAAAACACAAATACCTTTAAACTAAGATATGATAACTTCAATCAACAATCCAAACAATTAGCTTTAATTCTAAGCCTCATTCTATCATAACTGGGTCTAGATATTGACCCCATAATTCACCAAATCCATGAATTAAAATTGATCTAAAAGCAAGGAAAACAGCTGAAACACCTGCTTTAACTCGCCAACAAGACCAGAAACCGATGAACATAGCCTCATTTGAATGAATTTTTTAGTCCAAAGGAGCTCTGAATTCTGACACCTATTTCAAGAAGATATGTTCTCTTTGTGTCTGTTTATCCCAAAGAACTTGAATCAGCTCACCAAGGATGTGTGATACAGTTATACAAAACACCGTCAAGGAGTTGAAGGAAAGAAAACTCAAGAAAGATCTCCCTACAACATTTACCCAATACATGAAATCTCCTCCATTAGGGTCACAACGAAACTCAACCACTCAAGATTCCATGACCTCAAAGAAAAATAAACTAAATAGGTAAGGTCCATACCCTTGCAGTGTGTGGGATCAAGTCCTTGATCCTCACCTGCAACAATGGAGGTTTTGGCCTCCTCCTTTTCCTTCCTTCCTTTCTTTCTTTCTTTCTGGCTGGGGTTCCTTCTCCTTTCTCAGCCCATGAACTAACTCACCCAAAGAGCAAACCCCTCCTCTCCCCCCGCATCAATGAATTGTTCTAGCCCTCACAGTTTTGATTCACCCAACACAAACCACTAAGCCTAGATATAATTCTCAAAATATGTTTATCAATATGGCCTAAGTTAAGGCATGTGCCACTCATGCCAAAACTCATCCCACTGATAATGCATGCATTCATTAGTGGTATACACCTGGCCCACCCATGTGCCAAGTGTCTCCATGGTGCTTATTATGAAATCAGCATGGTTGGCTCGTTCGTTTGAAATGAGTGAAAATCGATCGTCAATTCGACGCAATATCCCGGTCTAACTAGACTTTGCGATGATTCTAACGGTGTGATCCGTTTCACATCTAATATCTAGAGAAATTCTAGGGTTTGCATAAATCATTCCTACAGAATTCACTGATTCGCTCATTTAAAAAATACACAATTCCCAAGCCTCACACCACCGTCACAATAAGATGACGAAAAACAAATGTCGAATAAGACGCCACATAAAAGCAATGCGTAACAGAAGACAATGAAACTGAAATGTAAATAAAACAATATCTATGTGGAATAACCACTTTATTAAGAAATAGGCTGATATGAATGAGGTGTAGAGGATGTGATTTCAGGTCAGAATGACAAAAATCACCCTCCTTGCCAAAGGAAGATGAGTAGCCAGAAGAGAAAAGTTGGAAAAAAAAAAGAGGTTAGATTTTTCTTTATTTATACAAATAAATAAATACAAAAGAAAAATGAATTAGTTTTTAAAAAGAGAGAAATTGGTTTAAAAAGGCAAATCTAAAAATATTTCTAAGAATAATCTCGCAAAAGTAAAATATCCTTGAAAGTGTAACATGATAACAAATTCATGTCATTTTGTTCCATCTCCATGTTATAATTATATTTTGGGGAAAATTTATCCAAGATAATGTTCTTTTGCAATTACTTTAGTTTCATGGTAAATTGTCTCATTAAAACCCAAACCTAAAGACCTCCTCCTATGCCCTAGGTCTCAGTTTGAATAGCACTACCACGAAGTGGTATGATGAGCCACATAGTGGGTTTAAACCGAGTTTAATATAAAAGTAACAATTTAAAAATGACATATAGATTTTTTAAAATATTACAAACTAACTGCTGCTTTTAAAAAAACCGAGTTTCATCACACAATTTTGAAATTAACTCTTAAACCGATTCACTAAATGAGGTTTGAAAATTAACCTTTAAACCGACAGAATGTGGCTTTAAAAAGCAAAAGATTTGCTTTTGCAACATTTTAATAGAAGTCTATGTGTATATATTTTTTTAAATGAATTATTTTTACTTAAACTCTTTTAACTCTCTTGGATTTCAAGAAAATGACTAGTTTTGTAAAAAGTTTTGAGCCACAGTTAATTTTTTAAAATATATATAATGAAAACAATTTTTTTTTACTTTGCTTTTCTCCCAAATCTTTTGCCCAAACACAACCTACACTTATAAAACCCTCAAAACAAAAAATGTGATACAAATCCAGAAACCTTTTACTTTAATGATTGTCAAAGAATTCAGAAGAATAGAGAGAGAGAAATGGTATCCATGATTAAAATAAAATCTTATCTTTGATGTCTTCTACCACTTATAGTGCTGAAAACGTCTCTGTTTTCACTTTGCCTCAATTGCTAGTTTTATGTATATTTGTTTGGTGTTTAAATAATATACAGATTTCTATGGAATGTTACAAAGATCTTCTATAGGTATGTTTGAAACATTGCCACTTGTTTCATGTCATCTTATGCAATTTATCTACTTTTTTTAATTTTATTTGCATTATGCTATAAATATATCGGTAACATGGCTTGGTATTAACCTTGTTTTAAATTGTTTTTATTACATAAAAACAAAAATTAAAACATCACTACGTATTAAATTAGAATGTAGTAAATTCAGGTAAGTCATAAATCCAAAAGACCTCAATTCCATGGTTATAGGCTTGAATTTAGAACTAAGTACTACAATATCGCACCCTTCTTTGATTGTATTTCCAATTCCTAAAATAGCTAGCTAGTAATCTTAATTGACTATGTGATTACAAAAATTGGTGAATCTTAATTTGACTATGTGATTAACAAAACCAAACCTTCAAACAAAAACATAGCCACACCATAAATGCAACAATTTTGTACATGTAGCAAATGAAATGGGATTTGTTCATTTTGTGGATGGATCTAAGTTCTAATTTGAAGCTCATCAAGGCATATAGCTCATGTGGTAGAAAACCTCAATGTTTCAAAAAGGCAAGGGGGAGGGGAGGGGTCCCGGGTTCAAGCCCCAGTGAGAAAAGTTTACTATATTGTAAGTAAAAATGTTTAGTCAGAAAAATTCTCTAATTGGAAGAATCACATCCATGAAGTCCTATACAAGCTTGATGTTATATGCTATAATGTTTATATCCAGATTTTAATGATATTAATATGGTCTATACAAACATATTAATATAGTTTATATACCAAGAGATAATAATTTATCCAAGATACGTGATGCACAAAATTAATGATATTACATTGTCAAGTAGAGTGCCATTAGCCTCGAGGCTTAACTCAAGTGGTAAAGGGTGGAAAGTAAATCTGTGAGATGCGAAACTCGAATCCTTATGAGAACAACGCACTATAACGTGATATGCGAATAGATGTCAAAAAATTAGAGTAACTTTAGAATATATGATCCCAATTATTATTTTTTCTAGATCACCCCAAATCACCGTATTTTTAAACATATTTATAAGCGGTGTTTTAAAAATCAAACCCGGTCAGGCCAAATTAGGCAGAGTGATCATAAATCCCTAGCGAGCAACTTTAGTCGATCAGATTTTTAAAACATTGGTTATAAGACTCCTCAGCTAAAGGCGAGGAGGACGGAGAGTCATTAAAACCGCCTTGGCACCCTTTCGATCCTCATTCATTGCGACCTACTTGAACTCGCCATTCTCACTCAGCCAATAACAAGTCTTCAATTATGCTAGCCTTCCAATAAAGATTAGGTTTTTCCCCCAAATCCTAATGATGATGAGTTGGCTCCGCCTAAAGAGTTGAGCAATAGCAGATATCGATAGAGTGGACTAGCCATGGAAACTTAGCGGAAATGAGTCATTGTATGTTCTGGAGCTTTCAAGTCAGAGCCAGAACCCTAGAATTGAAGAGAAATGGAGGATTAGCGACTTTGGACATGGCGAATAGAGCAATTTTCACAATAAGCATGAGAGATAGAAACCAAAATTTGAATCCATTGCAGAGACAGGAGTCTGAGCATTAAAGCGATTTAATCTGAGTCGTGAGCAGGAGCTGAAGGGAAGATTGAAGCAATTTCTCTGATATGAAGATGAAACCGATTCATTTTATTTTGTTTTTATAGTCATGCTCAATTAATTCCTATGGCTAAAAGGTTAATGAGAGTTTCCTTTTGCCACATGAATTTAAATAACATGGCGATATATATTTATGATATGAATTTATCTTGGGGACTAAAATTATGTCATTATAGCCTATTTTCTTCGGTGTAAACAATATTTTCTGGTTCTAGGAAATAATTGCCAACCATATCCTACTAATTTCCTTAAGTTAATAAATAAATAAATATATATATATATATATAAGAAAACGTTGTTTTTAGTCATTTTCATTGTACAAAAAGAAGTAATAGATTGAGGATGAGAACTAATTTGCAATTTTGGCGAGAGGGTTCTTCAAAATTATTAATTTCTTTACATTGAATAGAGCTTATTATATTTTGCATAGCAATTGTATGATTATAAAGATTCATTTCATGTTTATCATGTTTAGTTCATAACATGATAAAGCGTTCAGCGTTTCAAAAATGTAGAGCGTAAGGAAGGGGAGGGATCTCGGGGTCGAGGTTCGGTGAATAGCTTCTTCATTTAATACTTAAAGGTGTTCCTTGTCAAAAAAATAGATTCAGCCCCAAATTATGATTTAATGGGCCTTAGGTGAGGCGAAGGAGCATAGGGACCACTAGGACAATTTCCTCTCTTGAATTTAAATTTTTTGTAGTAGGTTTAGAAATTTTGATCGTTATTTGCCCCAGCTAAAAATTCTAAAAGTTGTAATAAGGTTATGAATTCGAGAATACATTTTTGTGGGGTGCCCCCAACACAGTAAAATCATTAGTTCCACCCACGCCATAGATATGGCTCAAATGGTAGAATTGGTGGGATGTGGGTTTACAATAGATTCAAGTTTGAATTTAGAACGGGATACTAAAAAGCAGAATGATTTAATGGTGTTTAGGAAGAATGAACTCAAATGAGCATCCCGACTATGTTTGGTTCTCGAGAAATAAGAAGGAAGAAAAATCGAGGAAAGAAAATGAAAGTGAAAGAAAAGTAGCCCGAAGGATAAAACATTTAGCAATTGAACAAACAAGGTAAACAAACATGCGTACTCCACACAGGAATTCACAAAAAAGAAAAAATTATGAAAGAAAGAGAGACCAAAATGACAACAACACGAAAATCCCAACAACCAAGCGTGACCATAAATGGTTGTCATAGTTGATTCAAAAGCGAAAAAATAAAAACAAAACACCGAAATAAAAGACTAATTTTAAGATTTCAATTCCTTTTCCCGAGCGTGATCGGAGTTCGAAGCTAATCATATGCTAGCTTGATCGGAAGGTGGTTACAGCGGAGGCATCAGTGGCGACGATGACGGTTGTGGCGAAGGTGGTGGTTGTGGTGGCGACCGGGATGATGATAACGGCGGTAGAGCAGCTTCCTTCCCATACCTGTTATTGTTCAGCCAAACCTTAAAAACCCTACGACTAATCCCGACATAAGACGGAGCTTCTGAATTTCTTTATCCAGCGTATGCCTGGAGATTTCCACCTAACCTTTCCTTAAAAGCACTCATCCTCTCTCCTTCTGCTCCTTCGTCGAAACCGTTCTTGGCTTCTTCCTCAGTTTCCATTTCATGACTCGAACTTCTCGACCGTCTCATTACGGTTGTGGCTGACACAGAGTGTAACAGATGTTCGACATCGGTCGGAGGCGGAGCGATCGTGATGGGGCGGTGGAGGTACCAAACTTCGGTTGTTCCGTCATGGAAGAGCACCTCCCTCCGGTGGAAGCTTCGGTGACATTCTGATCAACCTGAATAAAGATTAGGGTTCAGATCCTCCCTTGCTCAAAAACTCACAACATCAATCAATGGAATAGTACCCCATTGAGGCTGCGTGATTATGCATGCATTCATATGTCTCCTGATCTCGATGAGGAGATTCATGCTTGATTTTGTGATGGCCCTACTCCCTCACTCCTATTCCGCTGACACTCTTTGCAAGACTTCATTAAGTCTTGCCGTAGGATGGAAGAAAGAGTAAGGGAGGCAATAATTGCTTGTTTGCATGAGTTTGATGGTTTTACCAAAACCATGTTTGAAAAACTACAAGTGTCAATTAGGGATGCCATTGGTGAGTTTAAGTAGGGAAACCATTGGGCCCCTAGGTTGCAAAACCGCTCAGCCCCTGGTTTTTTACGTAGGAAGCAGATTCGTTATAATCTGAGGTATAGTCTTATATCTTGTAGGATTGATAGAATCGCGCTAGGTCTAGTTATGATATTCATACCAATATGGAGAGAAATAGGAAATATATAAGATTAATAATTATCATAAAGTCCATGAGGGAAAACTTATGTATGTAATGTTAGGTGTGCGTCTAAGGGTTAAAAATAGGGACGATTATAATTAGTTAATATGTATAAGATATTCAGTGGTGTAGTGAGCCTAAAGCAAATCATAAAGCCTCAGGCCAAAGTTAGACAATATCATACCATGAAATTAGAGGAGGCCCACAAGTTTCCCTGACATGAAGAATAGGGTAAGGGACCTAGGTCTTCCCTTTTACCCGCGATATGATCCTACAGTTTTATGTCTTAAACCATCCGTTGTAATCCCGAGGTATAGTCTTATATCTTATAGGATTTATAGAATCGCGCAAGGTCTAGCTATGGATATTCATACTAATATGGAGAGAAATAGGAAATAAGATTAGTAATGATCATAAAGTCCATGAGGAAAACTAATGTATGTAATGTTAGGCGTGAGTCAAGGGTTAGAAACGAGGGGACGATTATAAGTTAATAAGTAGCGAATATTCGATTGGTATGGGGCAGGCCCACAAAAACAAAATCATAGAAACCTTAGGCTGAGTTGGAAACGATATCATACCAATGTGGAATTAAAGGGGCGGGCTCTGAGTTTCCCAGCATGTAAGGAATGACTGCCTAAGGTCTTCCCTTTTACCCTTGAAATGATCCTCTAGTTTTTTCTGTGTCTTAAACCGTCCATTGTAATCTTAAGGTTTAGTCTTATATCTTGTAGAATTGATAGAATCAGGCTAGCTCTAGTTATGGATATTCATACCAATATGGAGAGAAATAGGAAGTAAGATTAGTAATGATCATAAGATCATGAGGGAAAATTTATGTATGTAATGTTAGGTGTGCGTCCAAGGGTTAGAAACATGGACAATTATAAGTTAGTAAGTGTGGAGAATATTCAATTAGTATGACACGAGCCTAAAAACAAAATCGTGGGTCTCAGGCCCAACTTAGATAATATCATGCGGAGTGTAGAGATTAAAGGCGAGCCGCGGTTTATGACATGTGCAATAGGCTAAGAGGGGACCCTAAGGTTTCCGCTTACCCTTGAAATGGTCCTCTATTTTTTTAATCTTAAAGCATCCCGATTTATAATCCCAGGGTTTAGTTTTATATCTTGTAGGATTGATAGAATCGTGCTAGGTCTATTATGGATATTCATGCGATATGGAAGAAATAGGAAGTAAGATTAATAATGATCATAAGGTCCGTGAGGGGAAAACCTATGTATGTAATGCTAGGTGTACGTCTAGGGTTAGAAAAAGGACAATTTTAAGTTAAAATAAGTATAGAAAGTATTGCTATGATGCCTTTTATGGGAGCCCAAAAACAAAACCATGATGGCCTCAGGCCCAAGTTCGAAAATATTATACAAATGTAGAAATGGTAGATCTATAAGTTTCCCAACATGTAAGAATAGGCTAAGGGGACCCTAAGGTCTTCCCTTTTACCCTTGAAACAATCCTTTAGTTTTTTCTGTGTCTTAAATTGTCCGTTATAATCTCGAGATATGGTCTTATATCTTGTAGGATTGATAGAATCGTGCTAGGTCTAGTTATGGATATTCATACCAATATGGAGAGAAATAGGAAGTAAGATTAATAATAATCATAAGGTCCATGAGGGAAAACTTATGTATGAGGAGCAGGTGTGCGTCGAGGTTAAAAGCATGGGCAGGGCCATAAGTTAATAAGTAGGAATAATATTCAGTAGTACGAGGCCTTTACGAGAGCCCGAGAAAACAAAATCATAGGGCCTCGAAGCCCATGTTAGACAAATATCATACCACAAGTTTCCCAACATGTAAGAATAGGCTGGTGACCCTAATATCTTCCCTTTACCTTTATGATCCTCTAATTTTAGTAGTTTATTCTTACCGTCAACTTTTTAATTTGGATCTCTTTTTTTTTATTTTTTTTAATAGAATGTCATGCTTGGAAATTGGAGATCTTTGAAAACAACTCTAGCACTAAGTGATGAGAGCTTAGGTGACTTAAGATGACCGTGTGAAGCTGCCCAGTGTTATGATTTGGCAGTAAATAGACAGTGGAGGCCTCGATGATACAAGTGATTTATTTTAAATCATTCTTAATTCTTGAAATTGGAGTTTAAGGCCGTTGGGAATTATTCCAAACACCTAATGGCGATTGTTGTGTGACTTAACACGATCATGGGCCTAATTCTTTAATTAAACAAGAAAATATGTTTTGGGAGCTTTAAGATTTACCTATGGATGTTCAATTAACGAGTATGTGACATTAGGTTTAATTAAATTATGTTTGTATTCAGAATTCTCTAGATGAAAGCGCGCACACACACAGAGACACAGATATATATAGGTATCTTGGTTGTGTTAGCTTAATTTGGAAGGTCTCTTCTTGGAAACAATGTAGCTCAAAGGATCTCTTATTCTTAGTACTTGTCTAAATCTTGTAAAGTCTAATTCCCTTTAAATTTAATTGGTGTTCTCCTATTTTTCAGAAAAAGCATAATTTTTTTTTTCAAGAAATTAAGTGAACGGGTTTGCATTTTTTTATTCTTAACCATGAATGTCCTCTTTACCTACATTTCCTATGGTTTTGATAGCTAGTTCACTAAGTTTCAAAACTAAAACCAACTCCTATGATACAAATTTGGGAGCATTCATAGGTTTGGCAGAGGACTTTGGGCTTTTGCATAAAGTTAGTTATTCTTGATTTATAGAATGAGTATAACTTAGTTTAGACGAGTTTGTGCCCCTTATATATTCATTCTATGTTAAAATTCTTTACCACTTTATTTGAATCTTTATCATTTCTAATTATATCAAATAGATCTATTTTGAAGGAGAAAACATGAACGAACAAAATGTTATTCTGATCCTATCTTTTTCCTATATATACATAGTTTTTTAAGATCTTATTTTCAATAGCCAATATATACTTCTTCAATGCTATTTGTTTTCTCCTCTTTAGGGTCAATTGTTTTAGGTTGAAATTAATTAGTCAACCTTTTATCATTCTAAACTCTGAAAGAGTTTTAAATTTTAATTTCATGTGTTCTTAATTATTTAGCGTTTTCCTTTTATAAGGAACTATATCTTTTAAGCTGCCAAATCTATCATACTTCAAGAATGTTAATCTGGAATGGAGTATTTATAGTTAGAAAATGTAACTTCAATACTTTAGAATTCCCAACTTTTTAGAAAAAAAATTCGTGGCGATAATTCTTGTGGATCCTTTTGGTATTTTATGGTATGATATAGCCGTCTTTGCTAGATGATCACATGTTTACTTTGTCTTTACTCCCAATTAATGTGTGGCATTTGACATTATTCCCACTCAAATAATTCATTTGAGAACATTGTTCCAAATTATTCTATCAAGGAAATTTGTCTCGATATATAATGTGGAGTGAATTTTCGTAAACATTTATTTAACTATTAAAATGTCATTAGGTTGACATTAAAAACATCTTAATACTCATGCACCTTTATTCCCAAAACAGTTTATTTTGAATCCTTTATCAATATATAAATACACATGCATACACATTAATATCATATCCTTAATCATCTTTGACCTTCCATAACTTCGATATCTCAACTTTAAACTTGTACTTGGTCAACAAGCAAATGTTTTCCACTCAAAAATTTTCATTATGCTATTTTTATTGCTATTGATCCTCCTCAAAGGATTAAGATGAGTCATCAAAGACGTATTAGATTTATGATAGTTTGATTCTCCATCACATCATTGTAAGTCTTAGATAATTGATTTTTCATAACTTATTTTTTGTTCAGTTCCAATTTGGTAAAACAATTTTCCCACTACGAGATGGAGGAATTCAATTTTGAGAAAATGATGAAAAAATAATTAATTTACTTGAAATAAATCGATTTTATCTCACCTCGATCCTCAATCTTATTAAAGTGAATTAGAACTTTGGGAGCTGAATCTTATTCACATGTTAGAAAGTGCAAATCAATTGTAAGATGCACTAACATTATAGTAGCTACAAAATATTCTAGTACGGATTAATGCCCCTTTCAGATGATTAATTGATATAAAAGGAAATGAATTTGAAACAAGCTTGAAGTGTGATTGTGACGCCCCATTTCCCGAGGGTCCCGTTGACAACCGTCAACCTACGGAAAACTTGTGTGTCTCATATCATGAGACCCATACATGAGTAAAAATGGTCACATTGGCCTACACATCATACTCACCAAAATATAATCAACACAATAGTTTCAAGAGTTGTTACATCACTCTTATCCAAAACATATATCAAAATTAGAATTCTAATACATGTTTTTCAAAATATATCAAAGCCACATGTCGACTTTCTTCTCAGCGGCCTCTAATGGCGTGGTCTTCCCGGACCTCCACATGCGAAAGGGAGTCCCCTGCAGGTGAGCAATGCCCAGTAGTGATAATCTCCTACATGGGTTACTCCCCACCTAAGTACTCATACAATGGCAACCAAACATTCAAGCAAAACATGTATGTTCCTACTCAAATGTCTACATGAAATGGATGAGAATGTGACTCACCTTTTCCCATTTCTCGAGCCCTCACTGACTCCCTCACGCATGCCCCTCGCCAAGGGTGAGGAAACCTTTCAAAACAAAAGGTTTTGTTCTCGAACATACTCTAGGAAGTTCGGTAAAATCTATTAGACAACCCTCGAGGTGAATTCTTTGATGATTCTCTAAAGAGCAATCATGGGCCTCTCCGATGTGAATTGTTGGACAACTCTCCAAGGCAATTCTTCGGAAAATCTTCCTTTGAAATTCCTTTCACAACCATTTTCCTTTTTCTTTCATGTCATGCACCCACACCTATTGTTCTAAGTTACCCCGTTGCATATGAAATGCATTATGCCATTTTCATACAACACATATCAATATATCAATCAAGCATATATTGACAAAATTCACATACTGACCACATGTTATTTATTAATAGCAATAACATCAAAATTAACTCACATGGGCTAATAAACAATTTAATTTCCAATGGCTCACACACAATTATATTTCATGTCAACTAAAACATAGTATTAACATTAAATTCCATGCATTAACAATTCCTTTCATACGCCCCTCGAGCCGTTCATTTTAAGCAATATTATGCAAAGAACATACATGGACAATTTCTGTCCAACCATCAACTCAAACTATTTTAACAGTCCCTAAACAACACGTGGGCTGTCAAGGCCTTAAGAAGAATTCCGGCGTTACGATCCCGCTCCGGAACTCAAAACTCACGGCCATTTATTTGAGCACTCCGACCACAATTTATAACGCAAACGTACATATTGACTGATAACGATTACAAATCTGTCAGGATGCCCAGAAACGGGGCTAATTTCCGGCGTGGTCCAAAATTTTGGGACTGATTAAACAGCCACTCACGGCCTCATACCTTTTTAACCATCTTAATGGATCTTAAACCGAAAATAAACCGAGTAGGAGAAGACCCCTACCTCCCGGAGTTGTCGAAACTCCTGGCAAGACCTTGCGCGTAGCCTTATGGCCCGTCACAATGACTGCTTCTTACCTCAAGATTGATGGTCAGATCGTAGGGAAATTTAGAGAGAAGTTAGACTTTCTCTCTACAAACCTATTCTTCCCTCCCTTCTTGGATTCCATCCCCAAAATAAGAGAAAGATGTTCTTTTTCTCTTACCTTATTCCTTTTGTCCTCATTGCCATAGCATCGGCCTTCCGTTGGTTGATAGGATTACCCATATCCTCTTAATCCACCTGCTTTGGATTTTCATCCAATGGCATCATGCCATGTATTCACCATAGCCCACACTTGAGCTCGTGTTTGACTAGTGCCTTACGTAATAGTGACACTGCGTGAAGCCCTCAAAAAATGTGCCAAGTGTCCCGCACCTCTCTCGGTGCCTTTAAAAATGTGAAATTCTTATTGTCTCGGGTGTGAAATTCGATGTGGAAGAATTTAGATTGAGACGATTCCAGGATGAAGTCAAGTTTCATCATCAGAGATCTAGAAAAGTGCAGTTTTGACTAAAATTACCCGTTTTACCTTTTTTTGAAAAATTAGAATTTTACCCGGGTTTTACTGATGAGCATAAGCTTAAAAGATACAATTTCTAGGAAAAAACACAAGAAAAAAAACGTATGAAAAGGTTGACAATCCTACATAAGCTATATTTAAAATGGAGCTCTTTGAATTATTTAATGAGTTCCCAGTGTAAACAAACCTTTAAAGAGTCATAAATTATGCAATTGATCTATGAAGAAACATACTTTAAAAATAATGACATGTAATTTATTATCTAAAAATAGGAGGAGAATGGGTTTGAAATATTATCTACAAATAAGAGAAAAATGGGATTGAAATACTCTTATATGACTATTTTTTCCAAGTGGCTATTGATATACAAAAAGCTCACTTGACATCAAACCAACGATTGTGGATGAATGTCGATATGGACATGATGGTCTAAAATGAAAAAAAAGTAAATAAAACTTAAAATCAATTAATTACAAAGTAAAAGAGTATTTTGACTTACTCTACAATTACTTCAAGATCTTAATAGTTTTCTGCAAATGAAATAATAGATATAAAATGTAATAAGTACGTAGTCTGAGTTTTCTACGCAAAAACCTAGTGTCCTTCTCTCTCTCTTTATTGATGTCCTGATGTTTGCTTTATAATTAATTTGATAACCTCAAAAAAGACTAGATTTGGGTATGATGAATTTTATAACATATTTATATTTATTCATACATAATGATAGGTACATAAAAGTCCCTAAAAAATTTTAATTTCCTAAAGAAAATATTATAAATCCTCATAATAAGTACTCATTTAAGTTATAGTGGTTCATGCATGGATAGTAATATTTGAGGTATGTGGTATAATCAACTTGACAAATGCCCACTAAAATAAGGGTATGTGAATATCTTTTTCATTAAGAAATCGAAATTAGATTTGTAGTTATTGTAGTGTATATGTGGCTTAAATCTCGTGGTTCAAATAACTCCTACGAACAAAAAATATTTGAAATGAAAGATCTTGAAAAAATAAAATATTGTCTTAACTTGCAAATAAAAAACATTCCAAATTCAATA
The DNA here is from genome assembly GCA_016808115.1 of Tetrastigma voinierianum. NCBI lineage: Eukaryota > Viridiplantae > Streptophyta > Magnoliopsida > Vitales > Vitaceae > Tetrastigma > Tetrastigma voinierianum. The sequence goes on from JAEQBH010008183.1 coordinate 110,956, forward strand.
TTAGTCAATCCATCAACATATACAAAGAAAATCTTGAATCATTTGCATGTGAACAAATTGCATTCATTAAGTTCCAAAGTGGTTGTTTGTTTACTTGAAGTAAAAGAAGACTAGGATTAGCAATAGGGTGGGTTTGGGACAGGGGATCCTTATTCCATTCCTGTCCCACAACATTCGATCATTCCCTATGCCTAACTCAATTGGTAAAAAGTTCAAAGTTTAAAAATGAAGGACATCCAGGGAGGGAAGTGGTCCGAGGTTCGAGTTCCAATGGGGACAATTTACTACATTGTAACAAAGTTCTTAATTGTCAAAAAAAAAATAGTTATTACTATTTTTGTGGATCACCATCATCCTCGATTTTAAACATGTGTTGTAAAAATCAGACCTAACCGACTAGTCTGATTGACCATTGACTTGGGATTCACGGTTTTAGTCGGTTGTAGCGATTTAATGTTGGTTGATCCACTAAGCCGCAGGCCGGTAGCTTTTTCGATTCAGTCATCGATCTGATTTTTAAAATATTGGTTATAAGACTCCTTAAAAACAGAGACTAGAAGCGACAGAGAGTTAGCAAAGCCACCTTTGGCACCACTCAATCCTCATTCATGGCGACCCTACCAAACTAAGCCATTCCTTCAATTCATTTATACTTGCAATAGTACCACATTAAGTATGAAAGATAGAAACGAATTCTTTCTTTTTTTATAGTCATGCTCAATTAATTCCTATGGCTAAAGGTTAATAGAGTTTCCTTTGCACATGAATTTAAATAACGTGGGCGTTTAATAACCCACGACTAAAGTTACGTCATTATAGTCTATTTTTTCTTGGTGTGGATGGTTTTTCTTGTTCTAGCGATAGTACTGACCATATCCTACTAATTTCCTTATGTTAATAAATAAATATAGATATAAAGAAGCGATGTTTTAGTAATTTTCATTGTATCTGAAAGAAGTAGTAGATAGAGGATGAGAACTAATTTGCAAATTTGGCGAGAGTGTTCTTCGAAATTATTAATTTCTTAACATTGAATAGAGCTTATTATATTTTGGATGGCAATTATGTGATTATGAAGATTCATTTCTTGCCTATCATGTCTAATTCATGTAGTAGAACGTTTCAAAAGAGATAGGGCATAAGGAAAGGAGGGATCCCGAGTTCAACTTTCAATGAGAATAACACTACATTGTAATTAAAATGCTTTTAGTTGTCGAAAAAGATTTGTTTCCTAGTTTGATTAGTGGGCCTTGGGTAGGGCGAAGGAGAATGAGGATCATTAGGAGCAATTTCCCATTAGATTTTAGATTTTTTTGCGATAGGTTAAAGTGATAGTTGTTGCCCTCATTAAAAATTCTAAAAAAATTTGTAACAAAAGGTTATGAATCCGGGATACATTCTTATTAGAGGTTGTTCCAACCGAAGTAAAATCCTGGTTCTGCCACTGCCCTTATACTTGGCTCAAATGGTAAATTGGTGGGATGTGGGTTTACGGGAGATTTCAGGTTTGAATCTAAGAACAGGGTATAAAAAAAGAATGATTTAATGGTGTTTAGGAGAAGACAAACTCAAATGAGCATCCAGACTACGTTTGGTTCTCCAGAAATAAGAAGGAAGAAAATTGAGGGAAAGAAAATGAAAGTGAAAGAAAAAGTGAAGAAAGGGCTGACATTTAACCCAATTCAAACAAAACGAGGTAAATAAACATGCATACTCCACCTGAATTCCACACGAAAAAAAAAGACATAAAATGACAACAACACGAAATCACAACAACGAAGCGGCGCGCAAATGGTTGTCAAGTTGATTCAAGCGACGAAAAGCGAAAAAAAAGACTAGTTTTATAGATTTCCAATTCCTTTTCCCGAGCGTGATCGAGGTTGAAACTAATCATATGCTAGCTTGATCGGAAGAGTGGTCAATGGCGCACTTCGGCGCGGTGGCCCGGTGTTTGTGGCGGCCGCGCGGTAGTGATACTTGGCGATAGAGCGGCTTCCGCTTCCAGTACTGTGTGTTCGGCCGACCTTAAAACCCTACGACTAATTACGACAGCCGAGCCAGACACAAATTTCTTCATCGTATGCCTCGGAGATTTCACCTAACCCTTCCCGGCCAAAAGCACTCATCCTCCTCATACGCTCCGCCATTATTGGTTCTCCGGCTGCTGCCATTCCGTTTCCTTGACTCGAACTTCAGGCCCGTCTCATTGCAGTTCGGCCCGGCGTAGCGTGATGCGGCGACCTCAATTGTAACAAAGATGTTGACCGGCGCCGAATCGAATTTGAGAGATCGTGACGGGGCGGTGGAGGTACCAAACATCGGTTGTTCCGTCATGGAAAATCACCTCCATCCGGTGGAAGCTCCGGTGACATTCTGGCGTATGAAATAAAAGTCGACATGCAGTCTCCCGAATCTTCGAGAAACTCACAACATCCATGATGGAATAGTACTAAGGAAGTTTGCATGATTATGCATGCATTCCATATATCTGCAATCTCAGAGATTCATGCTTGATTTTGTGATGGCCTACGCCTCACTCCCTATTCTGACACTACTACAGACTTCATTCTAAGTCTTGCCATGGGATGGAAAGAAAGAGTAAGGGAGGAGGCTATATATAATTGCTTGTTCGCATGACGGTTTGAGGGTTTTTACCAAAACCTTGTTTAGTAAAGCTACAAGTGTCAATTAAGGGATGCCATTTGTGAAGTTTAGGTAGAAACCATTGAGCCCCTAGATTTACTGAAACTGCTCCATCCACGGTTTTTTACGTGAGAAAGCGTAGTTATAATCAGTACAATCTTATATCTTGTAGGATTAGTAGAATGCGTGCACTGAGTCTAGTTATGGATATTCATACGATATAGAGAGAAATAGGAAATATATATAAGATTAGTAATTATCATAAGGTCCATGAGGAAAACTTATGTAATGTAATGTTAGGTGTGCGTCACAAGGGTTAAAAGCAGGGACGATTAAGTAGTTAATAAGTATGGAGAATATTCGGTGGTATGAGATGAGCCCGAAAAAAAATCGTAAGCCTCAGGCCCCGAGTTAGATAATATCATACCAATGTGGAATCAAAGGACAGGCCCACCAGGATTTCCCAACATGTAAGAATAGAGATTCTTGGGACCTAAGGTCTTCCCTTTTACCCTTGAAATGATCCTCCAGTTTTTTCTATGTCTTAAGTCCGTTGTAATCCCTAGGTATAGTCTTATATCTTGTAGGATTGACATAATCACGCTAGGTCTAGTTATGGATATTCATACTAATATGGAGAGAAATAGGAAATAAGATTAGTAATGATCATAAGGTCCATGAAGGAAAACTTATGTATGTAATGTTAGGTGTGAGTCCAAGGGTTAGAAATAGGGACGATTATAAGTCAATAAGTATGGAGAATATTTGATTGGTATGGGGCAGGCCTAAAAACAAAATCGTAAGGGTCTTAGGCCCAAGGAGTGAATAATATCATACCAATGTAGAATTAAAAGGAGCAGAAATAGTTTCCCAACATGTAAGAATAGGCTAGGGACCTGGGTCTTCCATTTTGAAATAGTCCTCTATTTTTTTTTCTATGTCTTAAATGTTCATTATAATCAGGGTAGAGATTTTATATCTTTATAGGATTGATAGAATCGTGCTGGAGTCTAGTTCCAATATTCCCTTACCAATATGGAGAGAAATAGGAAGGAAGATTAATAATGATCATAAGGTCCACGAGGGAAAACCTATGTATGTAACAAGGACGATTTTAAGTTAATAAGTATGAAGAATATTGGTATGATTCCTTTTATGGGAGCCTAGAAACAAAACCATGATGGCCTCAGGCCCAAGTTAGACAATATCATACTAATGTAGAAATGGTAGGTCCATAAGTTTCCCAACATCTATGAATAGGCTAAGGGGACCCTAAGGTCTTCCCTTTTACCCTTGAAATGATCCTCTAGTTTTTATGTGTCACCCAAAGCCCATGCATGTGATCTCAAGATATGAATGTATATCTTGTAGGATGGATAGAATCGCTAGGTCTAGTTATGGATATTCATGCCAATATGGAGAGAAATAGAATTAAGATTAATAAAAGATCATAAGGTCCATGAGGGAGAAAACTTATGTATGGAATGTTAGGTGTGCGTCAAGGGTTAGAAACATGGATGATTAAAAGTTAATAAGTATGAAGAATATTCAATTGGTATGGGGCCTTTTCACGAGATCCCGAAGCAAAATCATGGAGGCCTCGAGCCCAGGTTAGGCAATATGTGCTAATGTAGAGAGGACAGGTCCATAAGTTTCTCTTATGTAGAATGAAGCTAAGGACCTAGATCTTCCCTTTTACCCTTCCAAATGATCCTCTAATTTTAAATGATCATGTTCTATAATCAACATAATTGGATATCTCCTTTTTGTTTTAAATAGAATGCCATGCCTTCATGCTTGAAATTGGAGCTTTGCTAGAAAACATCTCAAGCACTAAGTGATGAGAGCTAAAGTGATTTGAGATGACCATGATTGAGCTCTTAATGTTATGATTTAGCAAGTAAATAGATAGTGGAGGCTTCGATGATACAAGTGATTTATTTTAAATCATTCTTAATGCTTGAAATTGAGTTTAATGGCCATTGAAGAGTATTCCAAACACCTAATGGCGATTGTTATTGTGCTTGAAGACGACCATTATTGAGCCTTATTCTTTAATTTGAAAAGAAAATAGGTTTTGGGAGCTTTAAGATTTACCTATGGAGGTTCAGTGCTTGAGTATGTGACATTAGGTTTAATTAAATTATGTTTGTATTGAAAATTCTCTAGATGGAAGCACACATATATATAGGTATCTTGGTTGTGTTAGCTTAATATGGAAGGTCTCTTCTTGGAAACAAGGTAGCTCAAAGGATCTCTTATCCTTAGCACTTGTCTAAATCTTGTAAAAAGTCTAATTCCCATTAATTTAATTGGTTTCTATTTTCACAAAATCATAAATTTTTTTAAGAAATTAAGTGAAAGGTTTGCCTTTTTTTTCTTTTTTTATTCATCTTAACCCATGAATATCCCTCTTCTACATTTCCCTATGGTTTGATAGCTAGTTCATTAAAGATTTCAAAACTTCGTAACTCGCTATAATCTGAATTTGGAGCATTCATCGGTTTTGAGACTTTAGGCTTTTGCATAAAGTTAGTTATTCTTGATTTATAGAATGAGTATAACTTAGTTTAGAAAAGTTTGTGCCTTTTATAGTCATTCTATATTTAAAATTCTTTACCACTTTATTTGAATCTTTATCATTTCTAATTATATCAATGATCTATTTGAAGGAGAAAACATTAACGATAAAATGTTATTAGATCCTATCTTTTCCTATATATTCTGTAGTTTTTAAGATCTTATTTTCAATAGCCAATATATACTTCTTCAATGCTATTTGTTTCTCCTCTTTAGGAATGTTGTTTTAGGTTAAGTGATTAGTCACCCTTTTATCATTCTAAACTTTAAAGAGTTTTAAATTTTAATTTCATATGTTATTAATTATTTTGTGTTTTCCTTTTATAGAAATATATCTTTAATTTGCCAAATCTTGTTGGGTTATCCCACATCGGTTAATGGAAGGGTTGGTGATGAGTTTATAAGTATGAGAAGCGTCATATCATGAGCTGGCTTTTGGGATGAGAGGCTGATATCACTATGCCCAGTATCGAGCCAGTTATCAACAAGTCTCATTGCAAGGGAGCGCTAGGTTGTCCTTCTCGGTGAGGCCCGATGTGTGAGAAATTGTTAGGTTATCCACATCGGTTGTAGAAGGGTTGGTGATGAGTTTATAAGTGTGAGAAAGCCTCATCTCTCATGAGCTAGCTTTGGGATTGAGAAGGCCAGAGATCACCCTAGCAAATCTATCCTTTTGAGAATGTTAATGCAGGTCACGTATTTATAGTTAGAATATGTAACTTCAATACTTTAGAATTCCCAATTTTTTAGAAAAAAAATTCATGGAGATAATTCTTGTGGATCCTTTTGGTATTTTATGGTATGATATAGTCGTCTTTGCTAGATAATCACATGTTTACTTTGTCTTTACTCCCAATTAATGTGTGGCATTTGACATATTCTTACTCAAATAATTCATTTGAGAACATAGTTCCAAATTATTCTATCAAGGAAATTTGTCTTGATATATAATGTGGGAGAATATTCATCAAAAATATTTGTTAACTATTAAAATGTCAATTAGAATTGACATTAAACATCTTATTACTCATGCATGTTTATTCCCAAAACAGTTTATTTTGAATCCCTTATCAATATATACATACACATGCATACACATATTCTATAACATATCATTAATCCATTTTGACCTTCCACTAACAATATCTCGACTTTAAACTTGTACTTGGTAATAAACAAATGTTTTCCATAAAATTTTTAGATTATATATTTATATCTTCTCGATCCTCGTCGAAGGATTAAGATGAGTCATCAAAGCGTATTAGATTTATGATGGTTTTAGTTCTCCATCTATCATTTGTAGTCTTAGATAGTGATTTTCTGTACATTTTGTTGAAATCAATTTGATAAAAAAAATTTCCAACGCAAGATGGAGGAATTCGATTTTGAAAATGATGAAAAATAATAAAATTTACTTGCAATAAATTTATTTTATCTCACCTCGATCTCAATCTTATTAAAGTGAACTAGAACTTTAGAAGGTCAAGATTACTATTCACAAGTTAGAAAATTACCAAATCAATTGTAAGATGCTAACATTATACTAGCTACAAAAATATTATAGGTACGGATTAATGTCCCTTTCGGACGATTAATTGTCTCGAGAAGGAAATGAATTTAGAGCAAGCTTGAAGTGTGGTAGACTTATAAGCTTAAAAGATACAATTTCTAGGAAAAAAAACAAGAAAAAAATGTATGAAAAGGTTAACAATCCTATAGAAGGTATATTTAAAAATAGACTCTTGAATTGACTAATGAGTCCCAATTAATAAATAAATAACCCACAAGAGTCATAAATTATCTTGATTGATCTATGAGGCATACTTTAAAAAATAATGACATGCCAATTTATTATCTAAAAATAGGAGGAGAATGGGTTTGAAATATTATCTACAAATAAGAAAAATGGGATTGTCTCTTGCCGATAATGATATTTTTCCAAGTGGCTATTGATATCACGAAAACAACAACATCAAACCAACAATTGTGGATGAATGTCGGTATGGACATGATGGTCTAAATGAAAAAAAGTAAATAAAACTTAAGAATCAATTAATTACAAAGTAAAAATGTATTTTGACACTACACAATTGCTTGAGGAATGTAAGAGTTTTCTCACCAAATGAAATTATAAGATATAAAATGTAATATTACAAATGCAGTTTTCTTGCAAACTTGGTGTTATACTACTTTGTTTATGGATGTCATAATGCTTTGCTTTATAATTAATTTATTAACCTCAAAAAAGACTAGATTTGATTATGATGAATTTTATAACATAATTTTTATGGATAATTTTATAACATATTTTATTGATTCATACATAATGATAGGTACATAAAGTCCTAAAAAATTTTAATTTCCTTAAGAGAATAGTATAAATCCTCAGAATAAGTACTCATTTAAGTTATAGTGGTTCGTGTATACATAGTAATACTTTGAGGTATGTGGTATAACCAACTTGACAAATACTACTAAAATAAGGAATTATCTCGAATACATTTTAAATTAAGAAATCAAAAATTAGGTTTGTAGTTATTGTGGTGTATGTGAATGACTTAAATCTCGATGGGATTTTCAAATAACTCACACGAACAACAAATTATTTGAAATAAAGATCTTGGAAAATAAAAATATTGTCTTAACTTGCAAATAAAAACATTCCAAATGCAATATTAGTCAACATACAAAGAAAATCTTGAATCATTTGCATGTGAACAAATTACATTGTTAAGTTCCAAAGTGGTTGTTCGTTTACTTGAAGTAAGAGAAGACTAGGATTGGCAATAGGGCGGGTTTGGGATGGGGAATCCTTATTCCGTTCCTATTCCACAACATCTGATCATTCCCCATACTCGTCCCAATTAAACCTAAGTCGTGAAGGGATATGCATTCCTTATTCCATTATGATATTAGAACCAAAATCTCATCGCCAAAGCCCCATCTCAACCAGTCATCTGTTTTCCTGTTCCCTTCCATCATGTGTTGGGTTTGAGATTGTCCATATCTCCATCCTCGCATGTACAAGAAGAAGGTGCTTCGAGAGATCGAATTGATCGATAAAGATTTGAAGGATCGAGCAAAGTCCTGGAAAAACGAGATGAAGTCGGACTAAGACCTTCCCAGTATAGGGACTTAGAAATTAGTCGGGACTTGGAGTAGAGTTAACGTGGGGTGCAAGGCAATATGCTAGCGTTGAGGCCAATGGTACTTGGGGAGCAAGTAACCTATGATCCTAAGATCATTTAGACAAGTGGATAAGTCCATTTTAGACAAGCGGATAAAGATCATTAAGGCAAGTGGATAATGATCAAATCAAGAAGATCAGATCATCTAAGCTATCAAACCAAGATTGGAATAAAATAAGGATTCCATTCTAAAGAGGATACTTGAGTAACAAGTTTCCTACTTCAACGTGATAACTGGGAAAGTTCGGATAATTCAAGGTGGGTTTGGGTCGTATTAGGATAATGTGAAGATCTTATCTAGTCTTATATCAGAATAAACGAGTATATATTTGAGACTTTGGAAGATGCTCGACATGGATTTTAAGGCGAAGTCCTAACGTGCTTCCAAAGGAGTGTGGTGTAGATATTCTCAAGGTATTGCACATTAAAGTCTTTCACCTTTGTTAAAGTCTTTCACCTTTTGAAAGATGATGTTCTTTAATTTCTTCATCTTTTATTAATGTAATGGGATTAGGTACGTAATCTTTGTAGAGAGAAATTGAGGGAGTTCATTATGAATTCAAAGTGATTAGGTTTCAAGAAGGGATGTGGGTCGAGAGGGAGTCTCGTACCACATTAGACTAATTGTAAACCTTGAATCAAGTTAGTAGAAATCCTAGAATCTAGGCACAACCCTGTGGACATAGGTAAGTTGTTGAACCACGTAAAAATTGTGTGCTTTATCTTATTGCAAAATATATCACATTTGCTATGCACACACTAAGTTCCATAGGGAGTTTAGGATGCCGATAGCATAGTCCAAATGAAATCAAGTCGAACATTGGGGTGTGACTGGAATGCTGCTCATATTTGTCACTATGTTTTCCCAATAACCAAACATGGCTTTTGCCTTAAAAAAAAAAGATATAAAAACAGCAATTCTCAAAAATTAAAAATCTTGTGTAGGAGATCAAGATTGAATCTTAATATCAAAATAGATCTTTCGGTCAAAAGACTCAAAACCACATCCAAATAAAAAAATAAAATCTACAACCATATTAATAAGAGAAAAAAATTAGCATAAATTCCTGACATGAAGCAGCTAGAAGAATAAGGAAATTTTTATTGGAATAGCGGGATCTTAGATAGATGATTCAAGGAGTAGAACATCGATCAGATCCTCTACCGCTACATTGGCCTTACATCGTCGATCTTAGAAAGCAAAATGCTTTAAATCATGTGTTGTGACTTCACTTATAAGCGACGGTAGCTAGAATGAGAAAGGAGGAGAAGAGTGATGACAACCACAGAATGAAAAGAAAGAAGAATTGTGACATTAGAAATAAAAGAGGAGGATCTATATAAAGGGGTAAATGATTTTTTCCACTCGGGACAAAGCGGGACAAAATGTTATAAATCCATTACTCGATACGGGTTTAAAATACCAAACCCAGACCAGTCCCATACTTGATTGTTATATTCTCATGCAGATTCTATTAAGGAGTAGGTAACACGAAAAAATTGGGTATTTGTCGTTTCTAGAGGACTATTTCACCCCAGATAAAAAGAACTCTGATTGGTCCAAACATACCTTATCTTGGTGTTATTAGTAAATGTCGTAGATGTTAATTAAGTAAAGCAATGTTATATCCCTTGTTGTTTTGTTTTTGAAGGAAAATTAATATTATTGACTCAAGTTGAAATAAATCAATAGATCCAAGATCTGAATAGCTAAAACCATACGGGATGAAACAATATCTAGGTTAATAGTATAATAAATTGGCACCAAGACTCTGAATTTGATAATATAGTGACTAGAATATGCAACTCCGAGTTCTTCCAACATCTTGACAGTATAGTGAATGTCTTGGACCCGATCGAATCAAAACTTTGCATATCTAAAGCACCCCATACAGATAAAATGTGATAAGGCAGCGAACATCACCATGTTGTAACAAGTAGATGAGAAGCAGGCGTTGATAAACGAGAAAATGACACAAAAAATCAAGATAAAACCTAAATCTTTGTGGAAAAACCACTTTATTAAGCAAAAACATGAAAGAAAAAGATGCTAATAAGTTATTTTAGACCAAAAATGGCAAAAAAATTAAAAAAAAATCACCTCACCTTACTTGAGGAAAATAGGCTACAAGAGAACATGAAGAGAGAGAGAAAAAGAGGAGTGCGGTAGAAAGTTTTGTGGTTTGGATCTTCAACATTGTTCCTCCCCTATTTAAACCATTCAAAAATGAAATATAAATGTGTATGATTAAGGTTAATAAGATAAAATATTCAAGAATTATGTAAATTACTCTTCATCAAAGATAATGCTTTTAAATTACATTAAGATGATATTGTTTGTTTTATACAAATTAAAAAAAAAATGATGATAGACACGGGGATTTATTTTATTTAATAGAATTAGAATCTCAATTACTTGGATATGTGAATGTTGGATATTTTACAAGCCCTCACAAAGCTTGATCTAAAATATGATATGTATTGCGTAGATTTTCCATTAATGTAGGCTTTATTAGTTAAAATTTAGCTGAATTAAGTTTAGTCACAATTAGAGGTGATAAAGTTCTAAATGGTTTAATATGGGTGGCAGGTGTGTGGGTTTGATGGGACGTAATGAGAGGGCCGAGTGGTCGTATTCTATGTATATAGTAACAAAGTCACTCTGAGCCCTGGGATCGTATTTTTCGGACTCGCATCTGATTAAGAGAGAAATCACTTTCTACGATGCGTGAAGACAATCCTCATTGAGCCGGTGTCAATAATACGGGGTAAGGAGAAGATCTTGAGATCATTCTTTGCGGGTTTCATGATTCCGCATCAAGTAGGCCGCGGATTCCCAAATCGGGTATGTGATATTGATTCATTATTATCATGTTTTGTATTTCTAACATGGTGATGCAGGTAGATTAATCGTATCCTACGGTTGGTATGAGCGACCATGGATTAAATTCAAAACATGGAATTGGAAATTTTATTTTTGGGTTTCTTCGTCATTACATCCGATTTCGGAGATTTTCATCAAATCGAACATGAATATTTTACATATTTGGAATCTACTGGCAGAGCCCGATCAGATCGATTGGGTGGCAAGTGGCGGAGAGTGGCCGGGCGCGCCCTCACGCGCCGCCACGCGCATTGAGCACGACGACGGGTGAAGGACCGCAGCCGGTGAACCTAGCGGCTAGCGTCGTGAGACATCGGCTGACCCGATCACTGCAGGCGATCTCCACCGGCCGTTTCTGGCCGGTCAAGCCGGTTCGATTCTGCCGGATCTTGGCGTCATGATATGTGAATCTTGGCGTCATGATGGCGTCATCTCGACGATCGAGCCCGACCCGGTTTTGGCCGTCCGGTACGGCGAGCGATTATTCGACGGTACAGCGGAGCGATCAACGCCCCGACCGGTCAGCGGTTGACGTCCCGGCAACCAATGACACCGTGCCCGCAGCGCTCACGGCTTCCACCGCGCCGAACCTTCTGGTCAGCGTGAGGGCGTGTGGTCGACCACAGGCAATCTTGATATCCTCTGAGCTTCATGTCGAAATTCTCTACAATGTGGTATATTTATTTTGCATGTTTGAAGCTTTTACAGATATGAAAATGCGTATAGAACCCTATGTACGCCTAGATATTAGGGTATTTTTACGTAGTTTTTGTATTTCTCTATGGTTTCGGAAATACATATGGTAGCTAACATGTATATCACTACATAAGGACTGTGTAGAGTCTAAATTCATTGTCTATAGATAAGATTGAACAATATAATTGGCATTACATATATATATATATTAAATGTGATACATAAAGTTTATATCCCTTTTAATTGTGAAGGAGATTTTGAGGATTCAATTGGGTTGTGGCTGCCAAAGTGGCACACTTGATTGGAGTTTGCGAAATATCCAGTCTCATATTGTGGTGGGATGTCTCTCTGTTTTTGTGCGTCATATAAGGAGGTGATCTGATGTTAGTTCATGGAGGATACATGTATGGCATGTGCTTGAGAAATGACTGATCTTAGTGGTTCATACACCCAAGGTGGTGATTTCACGAAAGATTAGAATATGTTCTCATGGCATTGTCAACAATGAAGTGTCTGTGCATGTCATATTTTACGCCCAAGGTATGTGATGATGTATGTAATTCTCTGTATGAGTATTCACATGAGAAGTCTTGATTGTATATTGTTTTGTTTGTTTTTCGATCCAATTTTTTACGTGAGCAGCAATTCCATTTCAATTGGGTCCTTCTTTAGTTGAATTTTAAGAAATGGAAGAGGACTTTCTATTTGGAATGAAGGTGGCCGGATGTTGAAATTGTGCTTACAGAAGGATAAGCTAGGAATCTTGGCTGATGTGAAGTGAAAACTGGTATGCTACAGGAAAGGAGCAATGGTTCTTATTGTGATGAAGAAGTAAAATTCGAGAACACTTAAAGTGGTTTACCGATTAATTTGTCTTGCTAAGAAATCAGTGGCAACCATGAAATTTAAAAACCGAATTTCATCCCCAATCTTTGAGTTGGAACACTTCTCCGGCTCTTGACATGAAGTATGATGAAGTGCTAGCAGGGTTAGAGATTATGTCCCCTTGGGATGGTAGACCTAAAGACGAAGCTTGACTCATAAATTTCACGATGCTTGCATTGTCATCAAATACTAACACCCTTCCACGATTTTGGGATTATAAGACAAATTACAATTCCCCAGAAGATGAGACTAGGTCGATAAATGACTTGATAGCAAGGGTAGTGGCGGAAAGAAACAGGAAAGAGCATATGGCCTTATATCTTTGCTAGTTCACAATAAGAGGAAAAATAAGAAGTTCGAAAGTCGTCTTCGTAAAGGTGCTCGAAACTAAGTCCAATCGACAATATGGATCTGAAGACGATGTGAAAAGGATGGTGATCATTTGCTTCTTTGCAGAAGAAAGGTCACATGAAGAAAGAGTGTGCAAAATTTAAAGCTTGGATGTCGAGCATTGGGCTTACGGGTAATAATTCTTTAACATATTTATGAATCCAACTATGAAGCACCATCAGTTCTTGGTGGCTCGATAGTGGTGCAACTAATCATGTTGCGTTTACCGTCTGATTCATAAATAAGGGAGGAAGCCCGAACAAGGATGAATCAAAGCTCTTGTGGAAGCAGCGAAAGTGATGTCATGTTCGTGGGATGCCAATCTTAATTCTAGTCTGGTTTTAAATTGATGTTGAAAGACACTTTTATGTGCCTTCCTTTAGACGGAATTTAGTTCCGTGTAGTGTTTGATTCATATGATTACTCTTTTGAGGGAAATTAAAAGCAATGTTAAACTCAATATTTCTTAATTCAAATAAGGTTGGAGTCTTGTCTTATGTCGGCCGGATTATACAGTTAAGTTTATCTCCCACGATGACATATCGTCAACCTCTGGTAGAAAAGGTTATTTCTAAGGGCCGACTACCTAAGGAAGAGTCTTGTGCATTGTGGCATAAGCGGCTTGGCCATATCTACAGGATGGAGTAGAAAGGCTGATAAAGACTAACATCACCTTTGCTCTTAAAATGACTTAGAGATATCGTGAAACATTGTTGAAAATTAAAATGACCCAGATAAGAAGAAAGCTGCGGTCGTAGTTCGACTTGGTAGATGTCATTCTGCGATATAGATGGACCTTATCACGGCAACCTTGTGTAAGAATTTTTATTTCATCATTTTATTGATGACTATTCTCGATATGGTTATTTGTACTTGATTAAAGAAAAGTCTGAATCTCTTGACAGGATTCGAATTTTCGATTGAAGTGAAAACAGTTGGGGAAAATACATAAGGTTGTTAGATCGACCAGGTGGAAGTATTATGGCAAGCATGGCGTCTTGAGACGACAAGGCGTTAAGCCAAATACTTAGAGGATTACGGGATAGTGCACGAGTTTACTATGCTGCCAGGAGTCTGAGCAAAATGGTATGTAGAAGGCGCAATCGATACTCTTATGAATGGTGGGAGTATGATTGGTAGGACAAGAATTTACCGGTTTTACGTGGTGAAGCTTTGAAAATGACTTTATGCATTTAGATGAGTGTACTACGAAGAAAATTTGTTCCATTGGCTCCTTTTGAGTTATGGTGGCGTAAGCTGGCAAAACCATCTTAAGGTTTAGGGATATCTGCATGGTGAAGTTGTATAATCCAACATTAAGCAAAGTTGGACTCCCGGAACCACTACGATGTTACTTTGTATCTTACGAACATTCGAAGGGATATCGGTTACATAATCGATAGAGAGCCTGAAATTATGGAATCCTGACGGCTAAGTTTTTGGAGTTTGATGTGGCCAGAAAATAGGCGCTCCGCAGGACTAGCCAGGGATGATAGTACGGTGGAGTAATGTGGTATCTTTATCTCCTCCCATACGGAATGAGTGGCCAGAACTCACACACCATGAACTTTGTTGAGCTAGGGATCACATTTGTTGAGACAGCTCTAATGAAGTTCATCAAGACTCGGAGTGCGGGATGTAGCTATTACTACTCCGATGGAGATCCACTAGGGAGAGGCGATCAGCTATAGGACTATTTGGTCTATATGGGAGAAGCGAAGGCTACGATATCGGTTACGCTGGTGATCCGATAACTTATGCGGAAGGCGTTTCTTGTCTCGTCGAGCGTGGTTGGATGCGATGAGAGATGAATTCAATCTATGAGGCATAATGGGTTTAGGAACTTATTGAATTACACAGGAGTGTAGACCAATTGCATTGCGAATGGGTGTATAAGACTAAAGGACCGTAAAGGAAAGATTGAGAAGTTTAAAGAAGAAGCGGATGGTAGCCCGAAAGGTTTCGCTCGGAGAGAAGGAGTAGACTATGAAGCAACCTTTTCTCGGTCTCTTCTAAGATTCTTCCCGGAGTGATCATGGCATTAGTTGCTCATTTCGATGGAGTTACCGGATGGATGTTAAAGCGCATTTCTCGATGGAGACCTTAATGAAGAAGTCTATGATGCAACCGAAGGTTTTGGCAAAATGATTCGGGTACACACTTGTATGTAGGCGAAAAAGTCTATTTATGGTCTAAAGCGGCTTCTAGACAGTGGTACTAAAGTTTCATAGTGTTGCTTCATATGGTTTTGTTGAGAACAAGAGTAGATCGATGTATCGCTGCTTGAGGTCGGTGGGAGGGGTCATTTCCTAATACTCTATGTGGATGATATCACCTTTACTTGACGGTGACCTTAGTTTCTTGCACTGAGACAAAGCGGATGTTGTCAAAAGAACTTTGATATGAAGGACCTTGGTGAGGCGTCTTTTGTCACAGGCATTGAGGTCTGGAATCGTTCTTGCAGAGACTATTGGGTTTTATCTCAAAGGCGTATGATCGTATTTTAGAAAGATTCAACATGCAACTGATAAGCCGAGGAATTGCTCACATGCGTAAAAGGTGATAAGTTGAGTCTGTCACGATGTCATATTCGGATATTAGAAAGCGAATGAAGAATGTACCTTATGCTGAGCACTTGGGGTATTATGTATGCTCAGTATGCACTAGGCGGATATTCGTTCTGTAGGACTTGGCGGATATCGATTAGTCAAGGGACCACGATCATTGGGTTCCTAGCAAGAAGGTTATAGTACTTAAGGGCCAGACTATATGTTGATTTACAAACATGTTCGGGACCTACGGTAGTTGGGTATTCGAATTAGGACTTCTTTGGTAATCGGGATGAAAGAAGTCATGACTAGTTATATCTTTAAGTTGGCAGGAGGTGCGATATCATGGAAAAGTGAGAAGCGAAATCCAATGGCATCCTCACCATGCAAGCGGAGTTTGTATGTTTTCGACCTTTGCCTCGACGATTTGGCTCAGAAACCTCCATTAAAGGTGTGTTTGATTTTGTGGATAGGCCCGTACGGTTGTATTGTGACAATAACTGCGAGTGTTGTTTATTAATATGTGAGAGGTCTCAAGAGTCCCAGCACATGGAGTCAAGTACACGACTATCAAGAAAAGTTCAAGCCGGTGACATTGCGGTGGAGCACATATCAGCAGATGATATGATTGCGAGGTCCAGCTAACTGAGGCCTTCGCCCTTGTGTATTTGTCGACATGTCATTAACATGGGCTTAGGAGTATCATGGGATACTATAAATTAGTGGGAGCTATTAAGTTTTATGTTGCTCTTATGAAGGATGAATCAGGTTCATTACATTTTGTAATAAATTCAGATTTAGTAATCAAAAGCTTTCTTGCATTAAGTAAGGTATTTGTGAATGTGGAAGTTTATCTAGTTAGTACATATAATTTGTTGAAAAACTCGAGGGCATTGTGTAAGCCATGGAATACGAGGCTATGGGGCATTCTTGGCATTAGCCGCCCAACAGCATGTTTTGTTACACATAAAGTAAAAGTTACTCTATCAAGGTAACACATATATTGTGCTCCTGCTTGGAACCATGATGGATATTCTCCTCGCACACACCAGGTTTCAGGACACTTTAAGGAGAGAGAATTCGACTACCAAATGGATAACACATGAAGTATCACTCATTATGAGGTATTGTCCATTTAACCTATTACTCACCATATTGAATCCATATCAAGAAGTTGAAAACACTCTATCATATGGAAGGGCTTCTAAGTGAGTACATGCAATTACCGCCATGATTCAAGTTCGGAGACTTTACAGGATGGGATTGACTATTAAGAATAATCTCTAGACCAATATAAAGGTGCGCATTACGCTTTGTTTCACTATCATCGCTCATGGGAGAATGTAAGATTTTCATTAATGTGGCTTTATTAATTAAAATTTAACCTAATTAAGTTTGGCTCCACTCATGAGAAATAAGGATTCTAAATGGGCTTAATACGGGCTGGCAAGGTGTGGCCGAGTACGGCCCGCCAGAATGAGAGGGCCCGGTCGTATTCTATATATATACATATAATGCTCAAGTCCCTCCCAAACCCTAAGGATACGTATTTTCGCACTCACAGATAAAGAGAAATGCTCTTCTTCGATACGTAGAGGTAATCTCTATTGAGCCGTTGTCAATAATCTGGTAAGGAGAAGATCTTGAGATCGTTTCATGTGTTTTCATTGACTCCGCATCGTTTGTAATCACCATGGATTCCAAATCAGTATGCAATATTCGTATTCTCATTATTATCATCATGTTTTGTATTCTTAACATGGTGATCTAGGTAGATTTTAATCTTATCCTACATTTAATGTGTTATAAACATCAGCAAAATCAATTAAGTAGACAATGATATCCACCTTTCAAATATTCGAGAATTATATGAACTATCGCTCATCAAAGATAATGTTACCAAGTCCCATGAAATAGTGTTACATGTATATCACAAATTAAAAATATATATATTATAAAAGGTAACAAACAAAATATTAGATCTCACTATATTCTCTTATAGTCACAACCCAAAAAAATGACGTTTCTACATATTCAATTAATCTTACATGATCTTGTATATATATTTACAAAAGTAATGATTTGGCATCCTGTGACACCAAAAACCCGGGGTCTCAAAGTGACTAACATCAACCCGCTGGAACCTCAGTGTCTTATATCATGAGACCCATACATGAGTAAAATGAATCTAATAGGGCCCATCATCCATACTGGCCCATTACTTCCAAGTGCACACCATACATTTCTATAGATCCAAAAGTTATTACATCAATCTTAATACAAAACATATATTAAAAAATGCATTTCATTCAATATATACACAAACAAGAATCAAGGCTACGCCCAAATTTCGCTTCATAACCCGACTCCTAAGGAGCCGTCTACCCATACAGCGTCATGTAATCAAAAGGGGGTCCCATGATAAAGAGAGCTAACGCCCGCAGAGATAAATCAAGGCAGCTATTCCTCCACCCAGCAATACAAATGATCATTTCACAATAAACAATCCAACTGGGTGAAGCACATGTTGTCCTATCATGGAAAGAAAACTACATGCATGTATGAGACGACATCCTACATGCCCCATGTATCAGGTCAACCTCCGACCCACCACCCAATGCAAGTGCCAACTGAAATCAAC
Organism: Tetrastigma voinierianum; assembly: GCA_016808115.1. Lineage (NCBI taxonomy): Eukaryota > Viridiplantae > Streptophyta > Magnoliopsida > Vitales > Vitaceae > Tetrastigma > Tetrastigma voinierianum. Next base: position 129,412 of record JAEQBH010008183.1, read on the forward strand.
ACTGAAGTCGGGCCCCGACTTCATCCTTCACAACCCGTAGTCTATGTGATCTTTATTTAATCGCTTCGCGGTCTTTTCGGGGCAATGCACTTTTCGGGTCTCACCGCTGGTCTCTACACCTCTCGATATTTTTCAAGCCACCGGTGGACACGCCTTGCCAAACCCTGTGCCGCGGATTCACCCCGAGGGGTATCTACTCCTACTTGCTACCCGACACATTTCATTTTCCATTTCACATTGTGGAACTCCAATCGACTTCATCCCATTCCTCCTGCCCACACGATTCAACACCACCCATACAAATCGCACTAATGTACACACTCTACATGTGGTGTTACCGCACACCAATGGAATAATTTGTGCCACCACACTCAAACCCATGACCAATGTATAAACATCCTACATGGCATTCTACACCGTACACTATGTGCAAAGCAGAACACCATGTCTAATGCACATACATTTCATATATTTAACATGCAAATTATGTTAATATTCCACACATTCAAATCAAGACATCACATAGTTATTTGTACTACATCTTTTCATTTATCTGGTCATGCATGTCAACACATCATTCAAGCATGTATTAACATAATCAACCATTACTTAGCAAGTAATGCCATCATTCCTGCTGAGAGATAGTATGCTTTTACTATACAAACCCAATGCATATAATTATTTCATCTTTATCATAATATATCACATATCATATATTCAAGATATATTCAATTTATGCAGCACATTATATTCCTCATTAAGTAAACCCCATGTTGGTCTTTAAATAATCTCCACTTATCTGAAACCATTTTTAAATACACACAAAACATCCAACAGAATTTCATAAGGCCATACCTGGCATTTTGCTATAAAACTGCTTGTGCAAATAATCAGAACTGGTAACACTATCCCTTCAACTGGGCCCGTGACCAGCTTCAATGTTCAGCCTTTAGTTTGGCTGATCAGTTTATTTTATTAAATTTAATTAAATAAGCTTTCCGTAGAGTCAAAAGAACCGAATCGGAGTTCGGACGAAAGTTATGGTCATATAGACGCGTCGACATAAGGGTGTGCGGAAATTTGGGCACACTTGGTTGCCATTCGCTCGGGATTTTGCCATCCCTAAATGTTGTTTGGTCCTGACAAATCTCCGAAACCCCAGAAACTAGTTTTTGACCATCACATAATCACAAACAAACTAATAATAACATAAATCTGCCCGGAACCAATGAAACCCGTAGTCATTGCACGGCCCCTAGGTGATAAAGAACCAGAGTAGAGGAAACCTACCTCAGGAGCGCTAGCTCCTGTGTTCTTCGCCATCCGGTCCGTCACGCACTTACACTTTCCTTTCCTCTCTTCCTCCTTTCTTCTTCTCTTTTCTTTCTTTCTCTTTCTTTCTTTCTTTTCCTCCCTTTCTCCCTTTCCTTTCCCTCCCTTTCTCTTTCTCCTTCCTCTTCCTCCTCTCCTCCTTCTCCTTGTCGCCCCCCACACACCGAATTTGCTTCCCCCACAAACCGAATGGGAACCCATATTTATAGAGTTCAAAGGGCTGATAAGATGATGACACATGACATGCTGATGTGCCACACACATGGCTTACACAGTCCTACATGCATAGGCCTGCTGAAGCAATGCACATGCCATGGCTTTCCATGTCACCCACATGGCTCGGCCATGTGTCGTCGACACCCATTGCTTCGAATACATGAAAACTGATTATCTCTAATCCAACCAAAATTCTAATGGTAGCTAGATTTCGCGAGACGACTCTAACGATGCAACTGCTTCATTATCTAAGATCTAGAAAAATCCCAACTTTTCTCCGACTATTCCGATAAATTCTGCTTCCCTCTTCCTCTTTTTTTTTTGAAAAATTTAAATTTAAAATTTTCACGGGTTTTACAGTATCTATCAGTTAAAGTGTTAAAGAAAACATACATGTGTCTACAAGAGGTTGAAAAATAAAAACATGAATATATGATGTTATTTTTTTCTTTTTTATCTAGGTTTTATTTTACTAGAAGTTATACTAGAAAACTTCTAAAGAGACTACCATAATGGTTTAATATCCAAGAAATAATTCACTCGCCTGGATTAGAGTTTTTCCCATTTCTTTTGTAAGGTTTTTAACACAATATGTTTACTTTTATAGTTTTATTTAAAGAGAATTGCCTAAAATATAACTGAAGCTAAATATATTTCTTATAAATTGGAAATACTATGAAATATACCCAATTCTCTAGGTTAGAATTCGATTTTTTTCCCTCACTTCCTATTTTTACTCTTACACAGCCAAAATTTGATTTGGTTGAGGCCATATTTAAGTTGCATAAGTTTGACAAAGATTAACAAATTAGGTTGTGCCTAATAGTAAAAGTTGATGGATTTTCTGGGACATAACCTTCAGATTGATAAAAAATGGAGATTTTTTCACAAAATTCAATGAGGCCCACCGGCCAATACTTGATCTACTCCCCGCTATATACAACTTTGACTCTTAATTAAAACTTATAAATAATGGGAAATGAACAGCTTTTTTTTTTTTTAAATAAAATATTATTATTGATTCAAACTTAGTAATACATTGATAGAAACAAATGCGCTAAAAACTATAGAGGATCTAAACAACACCTATGTTAATAGCATAATAAATCGACTAAAGCCTACAAATTTGATAATTATGTGCAACTAGTTCTACAACATATCGACGACATAACTGACGATGCCCTATCTTCGATTGAACAGACTTTACTGTATGAATCAGTCACGCAATAAGACGACAAAAAACAAATGTCGTAATAAGACGACGACACAAAAGCAAACGCGGCAACAAGAAGACAATGAAATAATGAAAAACAAAATAAAACAATATCTATGTGGAATAACCACTTTATTAAGAAATAGGCTGATAGAATGAGGTGTAGAGATGTGATTTTAGGTTGAGAATGACAAAATCACTCCTCCTTGCTTAAAGGAGATGAGAAGAAGAGAAAGTTGAAAGAGGTTAGGATTTTTCTTTCATTTATAAATGAATAAATAAATACAAAGAAATGAAATTAGCTTTAAAAGGAGAGAAATTGGTTTTAAAAAAGGATAAATTCCAAAATATTTCTAAGAATAATCTTTATAAAGTAAAATATCCTGAAAGTGTACAAATAAATCAGAATACGAGATAACTAAATTCCTCACGGTCATTTTGTCCCATCTCCATGTTATAATTATATTTTTGGGGCAAATTTTGTCCAATACAATTTTTAAATACACTTTAGTTTCATGGTAAAAATTGAGTCTCCCATTAAAAACTCAACCTACACTTCCTCCCTATGCCCTATGTCCGCTTGGAAATGGTGAACACTCTACCACAAGTTAGGTATGATGAGCCACACAGTGTTCTTTTAATTCGAAGTTTAATATAAAGTACTAATTTTGGAAAAATAGATGATAGATTCTTTTCAAATATTCATAAATTAATCTTTTGCTTTAAAACTCAGATTCACAGCTACATGGAAATTAACTTAAAATCAGATCGTACTAAATGAGGTTTTAAATTAACCTAAAACCGTAGTTGGTAAGAATGGCTTTCAAAAGCAAAAAGATTACTAGAATATTTTTAAAAAGTCTACATGTGTATTTTTTTTAAAATGAATTATTTTTACTTTTAAACTTTAATCCTCTCTTGGATTTTTGAAGAAAATGATTAGTTTTTGTAAAAGTTTTGTTTTTTGCCAGGTTAATTCTTTTAAAAAAATGATGAAAACAATTATTATTATTATTTTTTTGAATTTGCTTTCTCTCCCAAATTCCTTTGCCCAAACACAACCTACACTTATAAACTTCAAACAAATGATATTGTTTAAAACCTTTAGTTTTAAATTTACGCCTAAAGAAATCAGAGAGAGAGAGAGAGAAATGGTAACGATTAAAACAAAATATCTTATCTTATGTCTTCACCACTTTACAGGGCTTGAAAACGTCTTCGTTTTTCTACTTTTGTTCAATTTCTAGTTTTATGGTTATTTGCTCTGTACGAAATAATATGTTAGAGATTTCGATGGAATGTTATAAAAGATCTTCAGGCATCTTGAACATTGCCACTTGGTTCAAGTGTCATCTCATGCAATCATTCATTTTTCTTTTTTAAATTCTTATATTTGCATTATGCAATAAATATATTTAAAGGTTTTATTAACCTTATTCAAATCTGCTTTCAACATATTATAAAAACAAAAATTAAACATCATAATCAAATTTAGAAAAGTAGCAAATTCAATAAGTCATAAAATCCAAAAAGACCAATTCCATGGCTATAGGCTTTGCATTAACCAACAATCTACAATATCTCAATTCCTCTTCTCGATTTGTATTCTCCACCCCTAACAATAGCTAGTAATCTTAATTGACTGTGTGATTAACAAAAATTAAGAATCTAATTGGATCATGTAATCAACCAAAAACACCTTTCAAACAAAGTTAGGCCACATTATAAATGCAACACTTGGAAGTATGTAGTAAATGAAATGATCTGTCATTTTGTGATGATCTAAGTTCAATTCTGAAGCTTATCATGCATAGCTCATATAGTAGAACGCTTCAATGTTTCAAAAAGGCAAGGGAGGGGAGGGGTCCCGTTCAAGCTCCAAAGGAGAAAACTTACTATATTGTAAGTAAAATACGAATAAGAAAAACAAATTCTAATTTGGAAGGAATTGACATCCATGAAGTCCTATGTTTAACGTTATAATGTTTATAATGTTTATAATCCAAATCTTTAACATATTAATATGGTCTATACAAACATATTAATATAGTCGATATAAATTAAAAGAGATACAACTTATCCAAGATACGCATGCAATAAAATTAATGATATACATTGTCAAGTAGAGTGCCTTTAGCCTTTCGAGGCTTAACTCAAGTGGTAAAGGGGTGGAAAGTACTTCAAGAGATGCTAAACTCGAATCCTTATGAACAACGACTATAATGTGGATATATGAATAGATGTCGCAAAGTAGAGTAACTTTTAGAATATATGATCCCAATAGCTATTATTATTTTTCTAGATCACCCCCATCCTGAATTTTAAACATGTTATAAGCAGTGTTTTAAAAATCAAATCGGTCCGACCATCGACCAGTGATCCCTAAATCGTGAATCGGTAACTTTTCCGTCGATCCGATTTTTATTACATTGGTTATAAGACTCTCCATAAAAAGCACGCAGAAGGGACTCGAATGTATTACCTTTGGCACCACTAACTCATTCACTGCGACTCCCACAACTGCCATTCTTCCGCCCACAACAAGTCTTCAATTATAATAGCCTTCCAATAAAGATTAGGTTTTCCCCTCAAATCCTAATGATGCTGTAACTTTGGTTCGCCTAAAGAGTTGGAGCAATAGCGTATATCGAGCAGAGTGGACTAGCTGCAAACTCAATTAAATGAGTCATTGTATGTTCTCGGAGAGCTTACAAGTCGAGCGTAACCCTAGAATTGGAAGAGAAATGAGGATTAACGACTTCGACATGCATGACAGCAATTTTCAATAAGATGAGAGATAGAAACTAATGATGCTTTTCAATCTGAATCGGCCGAGCTGCAAATGCCGGGCCGGAATCTTGATTGTCAGTAGTCGGATGCGCTTTGGATCGTTCAATAAGGATCGCAATAACATCTCGGTAAACCTTGGTCAGAGTAATTTCTCCAGTCGCGAAAACGGGTCGACAAGGGTCATCAAGGGTCGCCCGCGCCAAGCCGGGCCTCTTTCTAAGGGAAAGAGAGACCGCATCGCGGCCATGCATGTTCGCGCACCTCAACGGACAGCGGCCTTGTATTTATAAAAGAGATGTTCAACCGATGGTATCAGAGTCCTTCCCATTGGTTGATATTTCTAATATAAATTCATAATTCCGGATTTGGTATAGGATATAGAAATAAGAATACCCGATAGCTTCTATTGGTGATTTGGGTGATTTTCTTAATAATATATTATCGGGGATTATCTCGCTTTCCCATCTCTCCGAGATATCACTACAATTGGTCTGGCCCACCAGTTGGATCTCTTCCCCGGGTCAGCCTCAAAGGCCGGAATGTTGGGCTTTAGAAAGGCCTCGAGCCCCATCAAGAAACTCTCCTTGAATTCAACTACGCCTCGCGCTCTCTCACGCGCCCTTTGGGCCCGTAATGGGTCATGAGCTCATTTTCAAACCCTATCGTTGCCCCCCAAAATTCTCAGGTGCAAGGTACGGGCAAGGGCTATAACGCCGCACGTGCATCACGTGTCCGTCGCTAGATTAGTTAGGCTTCGTCGCCGTAATTTGGTCTTCAGGATAATGATGACTCTTCGATTTTCTTATATTTCTTCCATTCCTTCGCCCTTTGCTTTCATGCGACATCCTCCGGGCCTGTGTGCCATTGCTCGGGACCTTTATTTGCCTTTACAGTTCCACTTCCTTCTCTCTTAATCTTCTGTCAGAGCCTTTTTGTGCCGAGTCTTTCTCTCGTTGCTCTTCTCGGTCCACCGCGCCTCGGGTTTCTTTGATTTCTTTTCGTGATAAGACGAGCCGCTTGAGTCGGGGCTGAATTTTGTTTTCATTATCCAATTTTATCATGGGTCCGGGTTGTTCTTCCTGTATCGATGGCGATTTTTCGGCTATTGATGGTTCTAGACGAACTGGTGGTGTCTCCATTCGTTTGGTCAGTGTTCGAGATGCTCTCGAGGTGCCTCCTCTTCCCTTGGACAAGGGCAAGGGGAAAGTGAACCTGATTAAATACCCTGGGGGTCGGAATATCTGAGATCCAATCTTTCCGCGATGCTTTAACTGTGGGACCCAGCAAGGCCTGGCCCATGGGGCCATCTTGCCGACGCACGCCGGCTCTGCAAATGGTCCCCCTCGACGCCACCCTCTACGTGGTCTCGCCTAGGATGGTGTTTCTTCCGAAGTGGCCTTCACACCCGCCGCTTCTCTACACCCTTCATAAAGTGGGTTTTGGCAAAGATTTCAATGTGTCCCGCTAAGCAACGCCCAATGGTCGGGATATTTCAAGTTAGTCTCGCTAGTTTCTTTGTGTGGACAATTCGGTGTCCCCAAAAGATAGCCTCGCTTCTGCCTTGTTAGCCCGAAGGAGACATCCGAGGGCTTTTTATTTTCAGGCGTTCCTGCTCTCCGTGACCGATCTTCCTCCTCCCACAGCCGTGGCCGACGCCATTTTCATAGTGGCCGAATCGGGGGAGTGCGACCTTCGATGGGCGATAACACCGCTCCGTGGCTCGACCACCCCTTGAATCTTCGTGAGTGTTTATTCTGTTTTTGGTCATAACTTGTGTCTGTTTATTGGACATTCCTGACTCTGCGTTGTCTACATGCTTTCGTGCTCGCATTGACATCCCACTACGAAGACAATGCAGAAGCACGCGCTGGCTATGTCCTCCGTCCCCATCGATCAACAACCTGATGTTCCTGATCCTTCGAGTTCGAGAGGTCCACTCGTCACGCCTAAGATCTTCACCTCATTCTGACATGAAGTTCCTCCCGTCAGTCTCTCCGCTACCAAACCCACTAGGAACCATTGGCCCGCCGAGATGGTGTCCCTAAAGCTCTCCAGAGCGAGCCACAAAAAATCCCTGACTCATGAGGAGGACCTGAGCTTTGGTCAAAGTTCAGTTGGGGTATCTTCATCCCCTCCCGTCTGCCTGTTCGTAAACCTGAGCCAGTGTAGTTGCCCCGGGCTTAGACTCCCAGCGCTTTGAGTTCGCTATCCTATTCCTCGGTCCGCCCAGGGGTGGAAGGTCCTCTAAAGGGTCACAGCAACCGCTGATGGTCACGCCATCATCGCCCTGGAACCCGCCGACAAAGAAGGCTAGGGCCGCCTCCCCAAGGGTGGAAAGCAGGCGAATAGAGCCGGAATCCACAATTGGTGGTGACGAGGACTCTTTACTTCACAACGCCGAACTCATGCAGAGCGGTCATTCCATTCTCATGACTCACCTAAGAAGTCAGCCATAGCCGCCTGTCGACGAGGCTCTGTACTCTATCTCTTCAGGGGTCGCTCTCAGAAGTTTCCCGTGACTCACATATTTGGTCTGTTTTAGTCGGGTTTCGATCCCGCTGCCGATGTTGATTCTATCAGGTGTGAGCATATACAGGTGGCTTCCTTCTCATAATGAAGCAGCCGAAAGCCATGGTGTCGTGCAACGTATGACCGGTGAAGTCAGAAGCTTAACCGATGAAATATGCTCACGCCGGTTCGCAGCTCGCCGAGGGTAGGGAAGACGAGCCGCGCGCCCACTGTCAGGGTTAGTTGTCGAGGTCTTGGTTAGACCGAGGGTGTGCAAAACGATCGACTGGCGCGGTGGGATCTGACAAACACCCAAGATGAACTTCATATGGTTAGGGATGAGCTTCTAACATCTCGAGGGGAGCTTCGTGAGTCTCAGGAAGAACTACGCTCGATCAAAGATGATCTCCATGATAGGACAACACAGTTGATTCCAGGCTCGCCGCGAGGTTAACGAGGCAAATACCGCTGGAACCCCGACCGAGGAGGCAGGATCGCGTGATCTTCATCGCAAATTACTTTCGTGGCTCAACGGGACGGTTATCGAAGACCGAGAAAATGAGGCGCTCTAATCAATGGGTCTCGTGTTTCTGCCTTTCGTGAGGAAGGTTGTCGGGTCGCCTATCCCTACTGATTTCGTCTCGACTTGCAAACACGGTATATATGGTCCTTCTTCGCTAATTATCTCGAGAACTGTGCATCCCCGCCAGGTCCACTCCTCTTCACCGTCCCGCTCCGATTCTTGATCTTCAGCTCGCCTTTACCTCCCACGACTCCCAGCACTTTTCTCTTCTTTTGTCGTCCCAACTCCAAGACACAGTAACTCCTTTTTCAATGGAATATTCATTATTTCATCTTACTTCTTTCGCTCTATTTCCAGGTCCAGCCGTTTCGCTTGATTCACCGCTTACTGTCTCCGCATGGTCTCGATTAGTTTCTCCGAGTTGTGATGTGTTGAGCTCCTTAAATCGTCCACTGAGGCCCTGTGCCTCGCCTTATAGGTCAACAGCTTGAGCCGAATCGAATCCTTAGGCTGTATATTCGCAATGGTGGATGAACTGCCAAGTGAGCCGGGCCCGATCCAGCCGAGTCATTTAGAAATGATCCGATCACTGGGTCGATGACTCGCTATGTGGATGAACTGGCCAAAGTGAGCTACTAGTGTTCACGGCCAAGTTGTCTCGGAGCCGATTCGACTCTTAGGCCGCATACTGTAGAATGGCCGAAACGCCAACGTGAGCCACGTCCCGCGATGACCGCTTGAGTTAACCGCCGGGAGGAGTCCGCCCGCGAACGCCGCGAGTCGCCCACGTGAATCACGAGGAGCCGTCATGTGAACTCGCCAATCGCTAACCGCAGAAGAGCGTCACGCTGCGAATCGCCGGGCGGAGCTGGGGTCCATGTGGAACCGCCGAAGAGCCTGCTTTATGTGAACTCACACAATCGCGAATCGCCGAAGAGCCAATGTGAATCGCCGGGCTGAAATGTCTTAATAACAGCTAAGCGAGTCGCACTATATGTGAACCGCCGAGTCTCGCCGGCAGTCTCGCTAATCACGAATCTGCCGGGAAGAGCTCGCTGTGAATCATTGAGCGAGTCGTCACTCCATGTGAACCTGGAAGGTTTGCCATGGAACCCGCTAATCGCGAATCGCTAGGAAGAGTTTCGCTGTGAATCAGCAGCGGAGCTCGCCCATGTGAATTGGCCAAAAGAGCTCGCTTATGTGAAATCGCCACCGCTAATCGCCGCGGGAAGAGTTTGCCGCGCGGTGAACTGTTAGCGAGTCAGCCCACGCGCAAGCCACGCGTAACTCGGGCCCATGTGAATCGGGCCGAGGAGCTCGTTTATGTGAACTCGTGAACGCGGCAATCGCCGAAGGCTATTTCGCCAGGGAATGTGCCATGAGTTTCAGCCCCCGTGGAATCACAATCGCGAACTAAAGAGCTCGCCAGAATCAAGGCGAGCTCGGGCCCATAGGAACGCGCAGCTCGTCGCGGAACTGGTGAGCTCGTCGCAGCGGTAACCGCCACCGCGAATCACGGAAGAGTTTACCAGTGTGGAATCGTCATGGAGCTCGCCCATGAACTGGGCCGAAGAGTCGCGGCGAACTTCCCGCTAATCGGCTAAATCGCCGGAAGAGCTCGCCAGAACTGCCGGGCGGAGTCACCATGGAACCGGGCCGAAGAGCCGTTGCGGAACTCGCGACCGCAATCGGAAGAGCTCGCTGCTGTGAACTGCCATGAGCTCGGCCCATGTGAACCGAGGAGCTGTCGCGTGAACTCGCCAACGCGAACCGCCGGAAGAGCTCGCCTTGCGGAAATGTCAGCGAGCTCGGCCCATGAACCGCCGAGCGAGCTCGCTTATGAACTTGTCAACGCGAATCGTCAAAGATGAGCTCGCCTACATGAGCCGCCACCCGCGCCGTGGGCCGAAGATGGCGATATTTCAGTCATCCAGACTTCAGCAGTGACCGCCCAGAGTAGATTTAATCCGCCAAAGTGCAAGCCGCCAGTCGCCGGGCTTCAGAAGGAGATAGCTCTGAAGCTTATTCACTCTCGAAAATCTGGTAGACGAATCCCATCAAAGTGAGCTGGCTCGCGCCGTGGGCTGAGCGGGCGATGATAAAATTTCGAATCGATCTAATTTCTGTATCAGGACTGCGCAGAGTGCACTGAACTTTACCAAAGTGAGAGCCGCCGGCCCGCGCGCCGGGCCGGGAGTGGCGCGATGTGTACTCGAAATAACATCTAACTCCTCAGTAAAGTGACCTATCCGGTAGACGAACATGTCAACGCGGAGTCATTGCCCGCGCCATGGTCGGCGGCGATATAGCTCGAAAGGTGATCCGACTCGGCAGCTGACCCCGGCCTGCAGTAGACGAACTCACCAGCGAGCCATTGGCCTCGCAAGGCCAGTGTCGAAAGTGGTGATGGGAACCGGAAATGACCGACTCGTAGCGTGGACTGGCCCAGAGTGTAATAAACTCACAGCGAAAGCCAAGCCGGGCTCCGGCTACTGTATCGGCGGCGAGCATAGCCCGAGCTGATCTGACTCTCTGCAGCATGACCGTGCGTGAAAGTAGATTTAACTTCACAGCGAGCACCGAGCTCCAAAGCCGCGCCGAAAGGGCGGCGTAGCCCGAATGACCGTACCCTCGTGCACACAGTGGACTGCCCAGAGTAGACGAACCCACAACCGAAATGCCAGTTAGGCTCCGCGCCATGGTCGAGCGGCGACAGAAATGAGTCGATCCTGACTCGTGCAGCGACTCACCAGAGTAGACAACTCGTCAAAGTGAGGTCGGGCTCGGGCGTTACGCCGAAAGATGAGACACCACTCGATGAGTGACCATATCCGTAGACGAACTCAACGCAGCCGGCCCGGGCACCGCGGGCCGTGGAGCGGCGATATACTCGAGCCGACCGACTCGTAGCGATCAGCCTAGAGATCAACCGTCAGCTGAGTCAGCCAGCTCCGGCGCCGGTCGCGCTATAGCCGAGTCATTCGACTTCGTAAATAGCGTAGATCTCGCGCAGTAGACGAACCTACAAAGTGATACCGCCCGTGTCAGGGCCGAGTGGCTATGAACTGAGCCGATCTCGACTCGTGCATCGCGACTGTCTTAGCAGACGAACCTGGCCAAAGTGAGCCAGTCACAGGCACTGTGGCCGTCTGACACTTACTTTTTCCAGACGGTGCGCAGCGCTTTAATACCTGATTTATGGAGAATTTGGAACGCTCGCTGACTTTTGGGTAGCTTAGCTTATAAATGGTCAAGCCTTATCACTGGAGCGGAGACTTAGAATGCCTTTCCCTGTACAGAATCAAACTGGCTAAGATGAAGCTAAGTCTGGTCGCTCGGGTCGATCCTCCCGAAGATTCTAGTTCAGTTCGCCGGACTTCCCGCCGGGGATGTGTTTTTCCTAGTCTCCTTTTATGGAGTTGACAGGCATTCCTAGCTCGTGCTAGAATGCGCCCCGAGAGGGCGCATGCATTTCCTTGCGCCGCTTCTCCATAATTTTCTCGCTTCTTCTTCTCTTTCTTCTCCTTCTCCTTCTCCTTCTTTTCATCTTTTTCCACATCTCATCTCTCCCCTTTTGCTTCTTTCTCGCATAAACTCCTTCCACTCTTTTCTTCTTCTCCTCTCTTCCGCAGATCCGTTTCCTTCCGCACAAACTCTTTCCATCCTTTCTTCTCCTTCACCTTAATTTTTATTTCATCTCGTTCTTTTCCTTTCTTCCTAAATTTTTTTATTTTTTTTGAGGAACGCCAGACCGAGTGTTTCCAAGATGTAATCGATGACAATGACTGGACAAACTCAATAAAATCTGGATTGGAATAAAGAGAGATTTTTCCTTTATGTCTATGAGTTTTCATTCTATTGTACGAGTTTTTCCGAAGTATTATATGTCCTGAGTTGCTACACGCCTTAATAAATGACCATGGAACTAAGATATTAATTTAAAAATCGATAAATTCCATTTAAGATTACAAACCAAGGTCTAACATAAAACGCTTAAGATATTCTGCATTCCGCAATTTAAAATTTTCCTCCTCCGCTTGGAGCTCAGAATCGCTCGTCCGACTTTAATTCGAGATACGATGTAGTGGGCTCACCAATAAATTCCAACTTCCCATGATGGATTCTTCCTCACAGGGCAATAACTTCTTAAGACCATATCACCCTACCAGAAGCTCCCGGGTTTGGACTCTTTGCTGTAGTACCGTCGTCTTCCCTTTGGTAGTCTTCTGCACTTTAGTACTTGCTCTGCTACATCGTTTCTCAGAGATCCAAATTTAGACTGAGAGCCCGCCACAGGCTCCACCGCTACCAACTCTGATCTCGGGGACCCTTAATCCCATCTCACAGGCCACGCTTCGCCTAAGGCCAGACAATGGGGCTTCTAAAGTTGTCGACTTCTGTGTCATCCGTGAGGCCCATAGCACTTCGGGAGGTATTCACCCACCTTCCTTAAGATCTTCCACTCTGGTCTTTAATGCGCCTTAAGGGTCTCCGATGGTGACTTCCACCGCCCACGACTCCGTGGATGCGCCTGTGACCTAGCACACCCCACCCGGAGCTCAAACACGTAAGCCCCAACTTCTGGCTTTGGTCAAATTGTTTCCGCATTGTCCGATACCGTGGCTCTGTGATACCGAACCCGCATACATGGGCTCGCCACACAAAATTGCAGTATTTTCCTCGTCTGATTGCAGCCAAAGGCCTCGCCTCCGCCTACCATAAGCACCATCGCGACGATGATGAACTTACATCGCCCTTCCTAAGGCAGGTCCCAAAGATGTCAAGACCCCATTGCTAGGCGGGGCCAGGCTTGTGATTGATGTCAAGGGCCTACGGGAGGCGTGATCTGCGTGCTCCTAGCAAATCTCGCATTTCGACTAGACTGGCTGCATCTTTGAGTATCAGAGCCGCAGGTATCCCGTCTCAAGACCTTCCCGCCATGCCTGAGCCCGATGTGATTTCCGCATATACCCTCGTACTCCCTTAGCACTTATTCAATGTTTTTCCGCGATGCACTTCGAGGATCGGGTGTGAAGAAACCTCGCCAGATGCCTTCCCTTATGATTAGTGAACCCGCACTGCCCTATTTTAGCCGCCTTCAGTCAGCCGTAGAAGTCCGTCTATTATATAATCCCAAATGGGCTCCATCCAACTCGGCTCGGATCCGACCTGGGCAACCTCCACGTCGCAAAGATCACGAGGGCTCGCTGCATTCAACTGCGTCGACCCACCGAGGTCTTCCTGCAGGCCAGCTAACTTTGCTAAGGCTACAACACTCGGAGTTTTCGCTTCTGTGGATGCCATGTCCGACCGAACCACACAAATTTCTTTAATAAATTTCATACCTGGAGATACGTGATCATCTCCCGCGCTTCGTGAGGTATCCTCTTATCCGTCTTATTATCACCGAGCCGCGTACTCTAGCCGGGGTCAACTTCCAAAGTGAATGGAGCGAGGTTGAGGCCTCGCTATGATGGCCCCATACTACTCATTGGCTGAGGCTTGAAATCCGAACTGAGTGCGACTAATATCTATTCCTTCGAAGAGGCCGGGATTAGGACTCGCTCTACTCCCTTGCATTTGAGGCTCCATCTACAGAGTTTCCGGGGATGGGAGGAATGTCTACGGTTTGTGTTTCTGGGCTCAATACAGGAATCGATGACTAAGCCTACTAAGACTCGCCTTTATCATAGCTTTCTACTTATATCCGATGTCGAACTCACTTAGCTCTATGGCCTATTTCATCAGCCTTCTGGAAGTTTCTGGCTTGTGTAACACTTGCTTCATCTGCACTGGAACTCTATGGTGTGAGCCCGAAGCAAGGGTGAGTTTCCGGCCACATATCAAGGCTAAAATTAGTTTCTCCATCCGATACCTCTCCGCCTCTTAAAGCCCGGGCCGCAATAGTAAACCGGGTGCCGCGACTCAGCCTTTATCTCCGACGCAAGACGGCTCGCTGAGAAGTCCTGATTTAATTCCGCTAAGTATAGAGTAAGGAGCTCTCTTCAACAGACGCATTAGATGGCGGGAGCCAAATACGCCAAAGCCGAAAAATGCTTCCTCACACTGGGATCCCATTGAAAAGCTTTCAGACTGTGCTGTGCGCCAGATTTATCGCCGCCCGGACATCGACCGACTCTATGCAACAATCCTTCCCATCAAAGCCGAACTTCCTTTATACTTGATGGCGAAGGTACGTCGAGTATAGTACTTTTATCTGTCTGCATTTGCTTCAATTCCTGGTTGAGCATGAAACCAGAACTTCCTTGCACTCAAGACTATGGATTCAGAACTTCATGTTGTAGTTTCTCAAGCTCTGAGATGCTTTGGATAGATGAGCTATGCGGAGTCACGGTGTGGATTTACCAAGATATTTCACTTATAATATATTTCCATAGTTGCGCCTATCTGCTTCTAAAACATCCGGTTCACCAACCTGACATGTTCTCTGCTGAGCAAAAACTTATCACATCGATATCAATAGGCCTCAGCCAGGATTTAACGAGGTCTTTTTCGTCGCCTGCGCATAATTTTCGATCTCAATGAGCGTGATGAAGGCATCCATAAAGCCGGTAGTTCGCGACCAGCAGCGGGCATCACTGGCGAGCCTGGCCCGCGGGCGAGGAAACCGCTTCGGGGCATGCCGTTATGTCAAGTAAGTCACAGTCGCCACTGGCCATCAGCTTTTTCGGTCAGCAATACATCATAACCACCGTGGTATCTTACTCTGATACTCCGCCGAGGAGCTTGTCACTTCTTCGCTGATGGCCTTTTGTCTTTCTGCGCGCCGCCTCCTCTTGCCGATCACTTGAAGGACGGCCGACGTCACCAGGAGTGACGTCATGAGGATCGATTCCTCCCATATATGCCTGCTTCCACGCGAAGACGTCTTTGTTTGGTTTTAAAATGGTTATGGCTTTGAGGTCTTTCTGATAACTTGACCGACAGGCAAGACGCTCCGGGTCACGCCCAATACGCGGTTCCGGCTTCTTCCATACTCTGGCCTGGCGTAACACCGCCGCATGTCGAGCCCATCCGTGCATACGCTAGTCAACAACTGTTTTACTTCATGATGTTTAGCAAGATTCCCCGGCCACCCGGGTCGGTCTCTCGAACCATTCCAACTCCAAGCATGAGGAACTGACTAATGTAAAGCAGGGGATGGATTTTGACAGACAGGAGAGGGTCCGCCAAAGAACATGTTGTGGCACTGGCGCCTACGACGAGGAATCTTGGCTGGTCGCCGCCTAACATGGAGGATCTCCTGCTGCGAGTACCAGCTTGTATCGAGCCTATAGGTACACCTTTTCCCCGCAGAACCCCTTTCGCAGATGAGCGCATCTGCCCCGCCCCCCTTCCGATGCCCATTTTATCAAAGGCCGACGCTAAGATGATGTCACCGAACTCCCATTGTCAATTAGACCATGAATGGTTTTGTCGCCATCACCGCGCAAACTACCAAAGGATCGTCATGGATAGTGTTACAACCCTCCATCCGGTCGAGAATGATTGACGACGAGTCGCGGTAGCTTAGACACCGCCAGATCGCGTCAGCTGTGATTCTCCTCCTACAACCTCCTAAGATGACCCGGATTTCACCGCGTTGTTGCGCCGAGTCGCCATCCGCCAGGTGGTGGTCACAGACGAGGCCCGGTTCGGAAGCTTAATTTCGAAATGATTTTCAATGGATATGAAGCTACCGAGGTATCCGCCGTATTAAGTACTTCGGCTTCTTCGAAGTTGTATGCAACGTCCGTATGTGTCCGAGTCCCGGGCGAACTCACAATATTCGGAGTTATCTCTTGGCTGCGGGTCCGACTTCATTTGAGCTGGGCCATCTCGTGAACTGCTTCGCTTTTGTACTTCGCGCAGACCCGTGATACCGAGGCCAAGCCAGGGGTAGCGCCTGGCGACAACGCTGCCGCTCTGATTGGGTGGGACCCAAACGTGACCTCGAGGTTGCCACGCCTTTGGACCTGTCATTCTTCTTGAGACATTTCACAGCGCCTTGCTTTCAGCTTCGCCTCGTTTGTCCGTCCCGCTTTATGGTGGAGGAGCTCTCTTTTTTGGATACGTGGGCTTCTTCACCGTTAATATACTTCATGATGAGCACCTCGACCATGCTTGCTTGGGGATTTTTGGAGATGGAAAACATTAGATCTTTCGACTGCATTCCTAAGCCAGCAATGAATGCAGTGATTGCGAACTTTTCATCGGGTATGTCTACCTTTAGGGACTCAAAGATTGAATCATCAATATAAGACCTCGTTACAAGCCCCGCTTGATACCAGCAATGATAAATCGGGCTTTCAGACGTCCTGCCCAATGAAGTAAGAGACGAATGCAATGGATAACTCCAATTCAAGAGATTGATGACGGTGGGAGTCTATTGAACCAGCGCCAAGGCCGGGCCTTTCGTGGTGATAACGAAGCCCCGCATCGCACCGACCTGACAATCTACGCAGCTCCATCTGCTTGTAAGTGTCAGATGATCTATGGGATCCGTGCCATCGAACGTCACCCGTGGCATTCTGAATTTGGCCGGAAGGGGGAAGTGGAGTACCGGCTGTGGCGCTACTCAGCTTGGCCGTACTAAAGTATCCATCACGCCGAACGCCCTCTACTACCTCCCTTACACGGCTAAGCTTCCCGCTGAGCTCTAACCTCTCGTTCTATGATTGTTCTCTTGCCCAGCCAGGGTGGCGCAGCTTCTTCGCCCAACATGCTCCGAAAGCGCTTGTTTCTTTGCTAAGCCTCCAAAGTTAGCGTAACCGCGCCCCCGTGCTCGTGGATTCCCTCGCCAAGCCAAATTCTTCGGGGAGTAACGATATCAGGTTGTCCTACGGGGGAATGTCAAGAACTTCTCGAGTTTGTCGTGCCTCTTAGGCTGTTGGATCTGTCCGCAGCTGTTCTAACTCTTCTTCAGACGCGATTGGTGAGGCGAAAGTGCTTCCACCTCATCCGCCTCAAGATACTTCTAACACGCCTAAGGCTCACTGCCTCAAGGCGTCTGATCTGCATCCTTGGAGGATTAGTGTTACCCCGCCAGGTTCCGTGTTGATACCATCAACCGAGAAATCGTTATATTTATAAAGGAACCGCCGTTCCTACGCACGCCACCAATCGATGATGCTTTTTTTCAACCGAATCGGCCGGAGCATGTGGGGGCCGCCAGCCGACCCGATTGTCAAGGCCGGGATGCGCTTTGATCGCCTCGTCAAGTATGACTCACGCAATACCGATCTACAAACCTCAGTCAGCACTCTCCGTAAAAACAAGGAAAGCGGGCCTGCAAGGGCTTCGCTCAAGTGTCACCCACATGCCTGCCGCTTCCAGGAAAAGAGAGACCGCTTAGACGCTTGTATCGCGTATGTTTCAAGGCACTTTCACCGATGGGGTGGCCTTGTATTTATAGTAGATGCTTAACCAGCTTGGATGGTAATTAGAGTCCTTCCCATTTGATAGATATTTCTTATTATAGTCCATATTTGGATTTGGTACATGATATAGAATAGCTACTGGGATAGTCTTCCTTCCTTATTGGTGAGATTTGGGTGGGATTTTCTTTAATAATATATTATTGGAGATTATTCTGTTTCCCATCTCTCTGGGAGACTTACCATAATTACCCGGCCCAAGAGGTTGATCTCTTCGGGCCGGCCCCAAAAGGCTGGGAATGTTATTTTAGAAAGGCCCGAGTGCCCCACGCAAACCCCTCCTTTTAGAATTCAACTCAGGCCTTCGTAAGCCAATGCCACTTCTTTTGGCCCGGTGTGGGCTTGCGAGCCTTATTTTTCAAACCCTATCAGAAACCAAAATTGGAATCCATTGCAGAGAGAGGAGTATGGGAGCATTAGTTACTTTGGTCTGAAGTCATAGAGCAGGAGCGAGGGGGAAGATTGAAAGCAATTTTCTCAACAGTATGAAAGATAGAAACGTATTCTTTTTTTTTTAAATTTTTATAGTCATGCTCAATTAAACTTAAGTACAAAGGTTAATGAGAGTTTCTTGCCACATGAATTTAATTAACATGATATATATTTGTAATTATGAATTTTAATAACCACTTACTAAAATTATGTCATTATAGCCTATTTTTTCTTTCAGTTGTAAATAAGATTTTGCTTAGAAAATAATTTCTACAACCATATCCTACTAATTTCTTAAGTTAATAAATATATATATATATATATATATATATATATATATATATATATATATATATATATAAGCATATAAGAAAACGATGTTTTTAGTAATTTTCATTGTACATAAAGAAGTAATAGATTGAGATGAGAACTAACTTGCAAATTTAGCGAGAGGGTCTTTCAAAATTATTAATTTTTACATCACAGAGCTTATTATATTTCGATAGCAATTATGTGATTATGAAGACTCATTTCAAGGTTGACATCATGTTTAGTTCTGATAAAGCACCAACGTTTCAAAAATGTAGGACATAGGGAAGGAGGATCCTGTTCGAGTTTCAAACAGAATAACTTACTACATTGTATTTAAAGGTGTTTAATCGTTAAAAAGATTCGCCTGGGATGATTTAGAATTAATTCTCAGTAGGGGCTAAAGGAGCATGAGGACCACTAGACAATTTCCACTGGAATTTTAAATTTTGTAGTAAGGTTTTTGTGTTCTGATCGTTGTTGCCCCAATTCAAAAATTTAAAAAAGTTGTAACCAAAGGTTATGAATTCGAATACATTTTATTAGAGGTCGCCTCACCGAAGTAAAATTCTATTCCACCACGCCTCTTGATATGGCTCAAATGGTAAATTGGTGGGATGTGGGTTTACAATAGATTCAAGTTTGAATTTAAGAATGATTAAAAAAAACGTAATGGATTATAATGGTGCTTAGGAGAAGACGAACTCAAATGAGCATCCCGACTATGTTCGTCTTCGAAATAAGAAGGAAGAAAATCGAGAAAGAAACAAAGTGGAAGAAAAGTGACTACAGAAATCATTTAACCCAATTCAAATAAAACAAAGGTAAACGAACATGCATACTCCACCTAGGAATTCACAAAAAAAAGGAAAAAAAAAAGAGACCAAAAATGATAACAACCTGAAAATCACAACAACCAAACAGCAACCATAAATGGTTGTCATAGTTCAGTTCAAAACAGAACAAAGAAAAATAAAAACAAAACACTCGAAATAAAAGACTAATTTTTAAAGATTTCAATTCCTTTCCTGCCGATGATCAAAGTTCAAGAAACCAATCATATGCTAGCTAGATCGGAAGGTGGTCATAGCATGATCGCGGCACTGACGACGGCTAGGCGATGGTGGTGGTCAGGGTGGCTGTAGGACAATGAATTTCAACAACCTAGATCACCATGGTAGAACACAAACATCATTTAATGGAGAAAAACACCGTAAATTACATACCTTTGAACTATGATTCTTTCTTGTTGATGCGAATTGATGAAGAGTCGAAAGAGAACCGATCTCAAGATTCAAGATCTTCTCCCAAACGACCCTTTGAAACCGGCTATGAGATTGGCCGATCACTTTCGAGAAACCGATGAGGAAATAATTTATGTGAGGAAAATGTATCCTGTGGCCTGGGAGGGACTCTGAGCTTTCCTAAATAGAGCCTCCACCACGCCTCATAACTGTCAATGGAATCTCACCAATGCAGCCCATATGCTTTATTGAAGAAGCCCAATAACTGAATTTAATTGCACCATCTTAATTGGGGCTTTTAATAAATAATTAATGAAGCCCACTTAATGAAAAACTTTACATTCTCCCACTTAAGGACACTGAAACAAAACTCCAGCGACCTCATATTGGTCTAGAGATTTATTTCTTAATAGCTCATCCGATCCCATAAAGTTCTAACACTAATACGGCAGATCAGATGTACTCACGCAACCCCTTCCATGGTCACGGTGCTTTAACTTGCATCGATATGGATTCAATATAGTGTGTTTAAATGGACAATACCTCATAATGAGTGATACTATGTTATCCATTTTGTTAGTCCAAATTTTCTCTCCTAAGTGTCAACCCAGTAAATACCGCAGAATATCCATCATGGTTCCAATCAACTTCAGATATATATGTTACCTTGATAGGTGTACTTTACTTAATGTGTAACAAAATATGCTATTGAGGCTAATTCCAAGAATGCCCCATAGCCTTTATTCATGGTCATACAATGCCTTGATATTTTCAAATGCTTATATGTACTCAACTCGATAAACCTACATTCACCAATAATTTTATTAAATGTAAAAGAGTTGATACATATCTCAATATTACAAAAATGTAACAAATTTTAATTCAACTTATTAGAGTGCATAAAATTGAATAGTCTCACCATCATGTGATCCCATGATACTCTAAGCCCATGTTAATGACATGTCGTTCAAATACACAAGGGCTTAAGGCCTTTGAAGTTAGCTGATTCCAATCATATATCATCCATGACATGCGGCTCCACTCGCAACGTCACCGCTTGAACTTTTTCCTTTATGGTCAGGTATTTGACTCAGTGTGTTTAGACCCCTTTGAGACCTCTGTTGTTATTAAACAACACTCAGAGTTACCACACAACAACCGTATGGGCCTATCCACAAAATCAAACACAGTTAACCTCAATTGTGCCTTTGCTTCACCACTGAGAAGGTCAAAAGCATGCTACAAACCCGCCGCATGGTAGAGTGATGCAATTAATTTGCTTCACTTTTCCATGATACCACTCCTCGCACCTCAAAGATAGTAACTCAGTTGTTGACTTTTCATCCTTGATGTTCAAAGAAAGTCCTAACTGAATAATTCAACCAGTCAGAGGGTCCCGAACATGTTTGTAAATCAACATATGCCTTTGTCCCTCTTTAAGTACCTCATAAATTTTCTTGGCAAAGAACCCAATGATCGCGTCCGCTGACCGACATCCGCTGTAGTCCCTGCGGTAAAGGCAATATCAGCCTAGTGCATACTTGGAGATACATAATACTCCCAAGTACCAGCATATATGCATATCTTTCTGCCTGAAGCTTTCTATATCTGAATGAGACAACAGATGACTCAACTTTATCACCTTTACAGCATTGTGAGTAAATTCTGCTACATAACAGACACGCTGAATTTAAAAACACTGGTATCAACATATGCCCTCTCGAGATAAACCTAACAGTCCTAGAAGAACGATCCCTATGAATCTCAATGCCTAGGACAAAAGACGCCACCAAGGTCCTTCATCAGTGTTTGTTTGACAACATCCGCGCTTTGTCTCATGCAAAGAGACTAAGGTCACAATGCTTGCGCGTGATATCATCCACATAGAGTATTAGGAAAAATGAATTTCCTCCCACCGACCTCGCAAAGATATACATTGATCTACTTTAATTCTCAACAAAACCATACAGCAACAACACTATGAAACTTCAAGTACCATTGTCTAGAGTTTGCTGAGACTTTACAATATTCTTTTCTACCACAAGTTTACCCGAATCATTTGCCAAAACCTTTTGAAGCCACCATACAGACTTTTCTATTAAGTAAACACTGAAACGCAAATAACATCCATTCATGTGAACTCCATATCAAATGAGTAACTGAATACATGACTCACCAAAGAATCTAGAAGAGACTGAGAAAAAGCTTCGTCTATAGTCTACTCCTTCTTTCTCTGAGTGAAAAACCGCTACTGGGCCCGCTGAAACTTCACCCTTCTTTGAGTCCTCTTAGTCTGAAAACTATATTTAGGTAAGCCAGCTGGTCTATGACCTCAGGTAATTCAATAAGTTCCCAAACTCCACAGCTCAGAGGTCGAATTTCATCTCTCATCGTGATCTCCAACCACAGCTCGACCGGTGACGTTGTCTTCCTCATGTTATCGGACGCCACAACCGATATCGTAGTCTTTGAATGCTCCTCCCAGAGACTCAAATAGTCCGTATAGCCGATCGCTCTCCTGCTGACTCTGATTTGAGTAGTAATAAATGCTATTCTGCACTCAAGAGCCATGAACTTCATTAGAGTCGTTCAACAAATGGGACCTCAGTCTCAACAGCTCCAATATGGTAAGGTGAGTTTCTAATTATTGTGCGGAGGAGATACAGATACCACATTACTCACCGTACTATCATCCTCAATAGCCTGTGAGCTACTTTTCTTTCACAACATCAAACTCAAAACTTTTACCGCTCAGGATTCCACAATTCAGCCTCCATCGGGATTATGTGAACTCATATCCCTTTGAATGTTCCAAGATACAAAATACCACCTAGTGGTTCTGAGTCCAACTTACTTAATGTTGATTATATAACTTACTTCAAGAGGATATCCCAAATCTAAGATGGTTTGTTAGGCTTTCGCCCAAAATTCCATAACTCAAAGGAGTCAATGGAATGTTTTCGTAGGCAATAATTATCTCAAAATGTACAAAGTCAGTCGCCACCCCAGAGAAAACCGGCAATTTGGCCCGCCCACATACTCCTTACCATTTCCATAAGAGTACGATTGGCGCCTTCGGCCATACCATTCACAAGACCCCGTGCACAAGAACTGTGCCACTATCCCGTAGTCCTCTAGGCGGCTTTGGCGAACGGCCCCTACGCCCGAAGATCGCCATGCTGCCATAACATCCTACTCTTCTGACTATCTTAACAACCTTAGCACTTTTTCCAATTGTTTCACTTTTCTGCAACTGAAAATCTGAATCTGTCAAGAGACTCCGACTTTCTTTAACTGCCAAATAACCATATCATAATAATACTCAATGGATGAAATAAAATTTACACAAGGTTGCCACAAGGTCCACTTATATCTGTGGAAGATTTCAACAAAGCCGAACTACTTGACTCACAGCTTTCTTTTCTTATCTTCGGCCATTTTTACCCTTACAACAAATTTCACTATTGGTCTCAGTCATTTTTAAGAGCAAAAGTAAGGATATTAGTCTTACAGCCTTCTACTCTATCCTGTGAGATATGGCCAAGTCACAGGTAGTTTATAATGCATAAGACTCATCCTTAGTAGTGGTCTCTAGAAAACAAATTTCACCAGATGGCCACGCATATGTCATCTGGAGATAAACTTAATCGTATAATCCGGGTCGGACATATGACAAAGAGCCCAACCTTATTTGAATTCAAGAAATATTGAAATAATATTGCTCTAATTTCAAAAGAATAATCATATGAATCCAAACATGATATCAACTAAATTCCTTCTAAAAGAAGGTACATAAAATGTGTCTTTCTAACATCAACTTAAAACCAGAATCTAAAACTAAGATTACATTCCCACTAACATGACTTCAAATTTTCCTATTTCCTGACAGTGAGCTAGATTCATCCTCGTTGCTTCCTCCTAGCTTATGAACTCGTATGGTAAATGCACAGGATTAGTTGCTCCACCATCAAGCCACCAAGAACTGATGGTGCTTCTCGGGAGAAGCCGGATTCACAAACAAAAGCACAAAGAATCATTACCGTAGCTCACGCCGACATCCAAGCTTGACCCTTACACACCCTTCATGTGACCTTTCAAAAGAAGTGAAGCATCACCATCCTTTTCAAGAATGTCTTCGACCCATATTGTCGATTGACCTAGAGTTTCATGAGCAATCTTTATGAGTTCGACTTTTGAACTTTATTCTTCCTCTTATGGGGAATTTGTATATGTCATATGCTCTTTATCCTTCTAGAGCCTCTTCCTCCGCCACCACCCTTTGCTATCAAGTCATTTACTGACCAAGTTTCATCTTCGGGAATTGTAGTTTGTCTTTATAATCCCAAATCAGTGGAAGGGTGTTCAGGCTGATGCACAATGCAAGCATCAGAATGGTAACACAAGAGCTCGAGTTTCGCCAGTCCACCTTTTCATCCTCAGACATAATCTCTAACCCCAAATTGCATTCATCATACTTCATGTCAGCAGCTTGAAGAAGTGTCTAACTCAAAGATTGGATGAAACCCGATTTCTAGCCTCTATGGCTGCCATCATTTCCTTAGCAAGATAACATCAAGTAAAAACCACTTTTTCAAGTGTTCTCTTGTATGGATTTCTTCATTGTCAACAAGCAAATCCTATTGCTCCTCTCTCAGCAAAAGATAGTCCGCTTTCTCAAATTCGCACTAGAGGATGTGATATTCGGCCGGTTTATCCATTGTAAGCTACGATGTGAACATCCGCCGCCCATTCCAAATGAAGTCCTCTTCCATTTCTAAAATTCCAAGAAGGATCTCTATTGAAATGGAATTGTCACATTAAAAAATTGGATCAAAAATAAAACAAACAAGATAATCAAGATCATGTGAATACTCATACAGAGAATTACATACATCACATAATCACTCAAGTGAGAATATGACATGTGGTCAGGACATTCTCCACATGATACGCTTTTTTCATGAGAACATATTCTAATCCTTCGTGAAACTACCACCTTCAGTATGAACCATCAAGATCGCCATTTCTCATTGCATGCCATCATGTATCCCTTCATGAATTAACACATGATCACCTCCTGAGTACGGATCACGCAATAAAACATATATCCTTACAATATGAGACCATATTTCTCAACCAACTAAGCGGTGCCACTCCTCGCTGGGCCACGTGCCTCAATCAAACTTTGAAAATCACCATATCACATATAAACTTCAGTGTATCACATTCAAATATATGTAATGCCAATCATATTTGTTCAATTCATTAATAATAATCATCAGAACTATACAATTTTTATGTGCTGGTATTTCATGTTAGTTACCTCATGTGATTCCCAAACCATAGAGAAAATACAATACAAGAACACCCCAATAACTAGGCATATAAGGCTCTATATACGTATTTCATATCCGTAAAAGCTTCAAATGGCAAGGTCACAGTACCAATCAGAAGAATTCGACACGGACAACCAGTATCAAATTGTCTCTAAATTCCTCCTGATTAACTTCACGCTGCCACCGATATCACAAGGTGGCGTCAAGCGCGGGCAATATGCAATTGTCCGGGCTGTGCTGACCGTCGTTGACCGCTGACCGCTGATCGCTGATCGGTTCAAGCGGATCAGCGACCGCCGGTCGCCGATCGGGCACGTTCGACCAACGTCAACGATCCGTCGCCGCGGGTCACGCTCGTCACGGTCAATAAGTCACGCTATCCGCCATCGCCGCCGCCACGCTACGTCGACTAACTCAACCAGTCAACAACGACGTAGATCCGGCCGACCGTCAGTTATCGATCGGGTCAGCGTCGACGCCATCACGACGGGCCAATTCGGCCGTTCAGTCAGCGCTGCGCGCCGCGACGCCACGCCGCCGAACGCGTGGCGCGCCGAGCGCGCCGCGGAGGGCGCCAGGCGGCGCTTCTTCGGCGCCGCGCTAACCCACCGCCAGATCAGCCCTATCGCGGAGGATTCCAAATATAAAATATTTAATTTTTTGATGATAGAAAAATCTGAACAGATGCCAATGTCCATTTTACTAAACCACAAAAATTTCCAATCGTATGTTTTGAGCTTCATCCATGGTCGCCTGATACTTCAACCCGTAGACACACTTAACAACCGATCACCATGGTAAACACAAACATCATTGTCGAGAAAACACTGCGAAATTACATACCTTTCGAACTAGCAGACTTTCTTCTCTTGTTGACGCGAATTGACAAGAGAGTCATACAGAAACCGATTCTAAGATTCAGATCTCTCCCAAAACCAATTCCCTTTGAAACTCGGGCTATGAGATTGCCATCACTTTTCTCGAGAAACCGACGAGAGAAATAATAACGATGTAGATAGAAAAATGTTCAAATGGTTTGGGAGGACTTAGCTTTCTTAATAGAGTTCAATCCACGCCCTTCTATAATGGGCCTGCCAATCTAATAACAATCAACTTTAGCCCATATGCTTGATATATTCATAATAACTTCACTAATAGACCAATCTTAATTCATTTTAATACCACTCTACTTGGTTTTTACTTTAATGAAAATCTACATGATACTGGGATGATGATACAACTACGTAGAAAGCATCTTCTTCCTATGTACTGCTATTGTTCAGCCAACCTTAAAACCTACGACTAATTTCCTAACATCGTAAACGTAAAATTACGTAATTCTTCATCATTATGCCCTCTGAGATTTCCACCCTAACCTTTCAGAAAAAGCACTCATCCTCTCCTTGCCTTCGTCGCCTTCGTTTCGCCCTCCGTCTACTTCGCACCAACTTCACACCCCATCTCACTGTTCACAGGTGGCAGCGCACACCTCAAATTGTAACAAAAGATGTTATTCTAAGATCAATCGAGCAAGAGTTATCGTACCGACCTAAGTGGAGGTACCAAACTGGTTGTTTCATGAAGAGCACCTCCTTCCGGCAAGCCCGACATTCACAAGCAGACAAATAAGATCTCACGCTCCGTCCTCCCCGCTTCTGGGAAAACTACAACATTCATCACGGACAATAGTACCCTACGGAGTGTCGCAAGTGATTATGATGCATTCTTATATCTCACAATCTCAATGAGAGATTCATGCTGATTTTTTGTAGAGGTAGAGATTACCTCACTCCCTGTTCCACCAACACTAATACTACAAGACTTCATTCTAAGTCTTGCCATGGGATGGAAAGAAAGAGTATGAGGAGTTAACGCTTGTTTGCATGAAGGTTTGATGGTTTTTACCAAAACCATGTTTAGTAAGGCTACAAGTGTCAATTAAGGGATGCCATTTGTGAAATTTAGGTAGAAACCATTGGGCCCCAATATTTACCGAAATCTCTCCGTCCCTGTTTTTTTTCTGTGTCAGAAACCGTCCGTTATAATCCCAAGGTAAGGCCCATATCTTGTAGATCGGCTAGAATCGCGCTTAGGTCTAGCCATGATAATATTCATACCAATATGGAGAGAAAATAGAAATATATAAGATTAGTAATTATCATAAAGTCCATGATGGAAAACTTATGTATGTGATGTTAGGTGTTTCCAAGGGTAAAAACAGGGACGGATTTATAAGTTAATAAGATGGAGAATATTCTGTACTGTACAGAGACGGAGCCTCTAATAAAATCATAAAAGCCATTGTGCCAAAGTTAGACAATATCATACCAATGTGAAATTAAAGTGGGCAGCCCACAAGTTTCAACATGAAAGAATAGTATGGGGTGGACCAGGCTATGCCTTTCCCTTTGCCCTCCCTTAGAAATGATCCTCTAGTTTTTATGTCCTAAACCATCCATTGTAATCCCAATGTATAGTCTATATCTTATAGGATTTTATAGAATCACGCAAGGTTCAGCTATGGATATTCATACTAATATGGCAGGAAATAGAAATAAGATTAGAATGAGATCATAAAGTCCATATGAGGAAAACGAATATATGTAATGTCGTGAGTCCAAGGGTTAGAAAACAGGACGCATTATAAGTTAATAAGTATGGAGAATATTCGACAGCGAGACGGTTTAAAACAAAATCATAGAAGCCTCAGGCCCAAGTTAGACAATATCATACCAATGTGGAATTAAAGGGCAGGCCCACAAGTTTCCCGACATGTAAGAATAGGCTAAGGAGACCCTAAGGTCTTCCCTTTTACCCTTGAAATTATCCTCTTAGTTTTTCGTAACAAGAAACCTGTCCACTGCTGTAATTCTCGAGGTTTAGTCTTATATCTTGTAGAATTGGATAGAATCAAAGCAGTCTAGTTATGGATAAATCACACCAATATCATGAGAGAAATAGGAAGTAAGATTTAGTACTCGATCATGATCATGAGGGAAACTTATGTATGTAATGTTAGATGTGCGTCCAAGGGTTAGAAACATGGTCAATTATAAGTTAATAAGTATGGAGAATATTCAATTAGTTTGGCACGAGCCTAAAAACAAAATCATGGGTCTCAGGCCCAACTTAGATAATATCATACCCATGTAGAATTAAAGGGGCAAGCCCACCAGTTTGCCAACATGTAAGAATAGGCTAAGGGGACCCTAAGGTTTTCCCTTTTACCCTTGAAATGGTCCTCTATTTTTTTCTATCTTAAAATATTCGTTATAATCCCGAGGTATAGTTTTATATCTTCAGAGATTGATAGAATCGTGAGCGTCTAGTTATGATATTCATACCAATATGGAGAGGAAATAGGAAGTAAGATTAATAATGACTATAAGTCCATGAGAAAACCTATGTATGTACGCTAGGTGTGCGCCTAAGGGCTAGGAACATGACGATTTTAAGTTAATAATAAGTGTGAAGAATATTGCTAAGATGCCTTTTATGGGAGCCCAAAAACAAAACTATGATGGCCTCAGGCCCAAGTTAGAAAATATTATACTAATGTAGAAATGGTAGATCCGTAAGTTTCCCAACATGTAAGAATAGGCTATGTAAAATTTCTAAGGTCTTCCTTTTACCCTTGAAACAAATCCATTAGTTTTTTCTGTCTTAAACTCCGTCCGTTATAATCTGAGATATAGTCTATATCTGTAGGATTGATAGAATCTACTAGGTCTAGTTATGGATATTCAAACCAATATGGAGAGAAATAGGTTAAGATTAATAATGATCATAAGGTCCATGAGGAAAACTTATGTATGGAATGTTAGGTGTGTCCATGCTATTGAAACATATATTATACATTAAGCAGGAATAATATTCAATTATAGAGAGGTTCTTTAATAGAGAGTCATAAAAAACAAAATCATAAGGGCCTTCAAGCACCAAGTTAGACAATATCATACCACAAGTTTCAACATGTAAGAATAGCTGAAGGGGACCCTAAGATCATCCTTACCTTGAAATGATCTCTAATTTTGATAGTTATCTTAATATCAACTTTAAATTTGTGACTTTTTTTTTTTAATAGAATGTCATGCTTGGAAATTGGAGCTTCTTTTTCTTTTGAAAACATCTCTCTGTACCAAGCCAAGAGAGCCAAGGACTTGAGATGACCCTACATGGAGCTCTCTTTAATTTTATGATTTACAAGTAAATAGATAGTGGAGGCCCTGATACAGCAAGATTTATTTCAAACCATCTTATTATTAGAACTGGAGTTCATGGCTATTATATATTTAAACACCTAATGGCTATTACATTGTGACTTAACACGACCATTATTGAGCCTAAATTCTTTAATTAACATATAATAGTTTTATTTTAAGATTTACCTATGGAGGTTCAATTGAATGAGTATGTAAATATTGGTTTAATTAAACTACGCTTATATTGAAATTTCTAAGGATAAGTTTTACACACACACAATAAAGATATATATATACATATAGGTATCTTCAAACACTTGCAGCCTATAAAAGGGATTCTCTTTATCCCTTTAGGTACTTTTATCTTTAATTCCTGGTAAAGCCCAATTCCCTTTAATGACTGGTTTTCCTATTTTTCTCGTAAAAACATAATTTTTTTCAAGAAATTAAGGAACGGCTGCATTTTTTTATTCATCTTAACCCATTAATGTCCTCTTTACATCATACATTCCCTATGGTTCGATAGCTAGTTCACTAAGTTTTCAAACTAAAACCAACCTTTATGATATGGGGAGCATTCATAGTTTTGAGACTTAGGCTTGCATAAGTTAGTTATTCTTGATTTATAGAATGAGTATAACTTAGTTTCGACGAGTTTGTGCCCCTTTTAGTATTCATTCTATGTTAAAATTTTTACCACTTTATTTGAATCTTATCATTTTTAATTATACTAAATAGATTCATTTTGAAGGAGAAAAACATGAACGAACAAAAAATGTTATTCAGATCCTATATTTTTCTATATATACATAGTTTTTTAAGATCTTATTTTCACAGCCACTATATACTTTCAATGCTATCGTTTTCTCCTTTAGGTCAATTGTTTTAGGTTGAAATTAATTATTGAATATTTTATCATTCTAAACTCTGAAAGAGTTTTAAATTTTAATTTCATATGTTCTTAATTATTTTGTGCTTTCCTTTATAAGGAATATATCTTTTAAGATGCTACATCTACTATATTTTTATAGAATGTTAATCTGGAATGGAGTATTTATAGTTAGAAAATGTAACTTCAATACTTTAGAATTCCCAACTTTTTTAGAAAAAAAATCGTGGCCATAATTCTTGTGGATCCTTTTGGCATTTTTTCCTTTTGGTATTTTATGGTATGAGTACAGCTTCATCTTTAAACAGATTATTCTATTGTTACTTTTTGTCTTTACTCCCAATTAATGTGTGGCATTTGACATTATTCCCACTCAAATAATTCATTTGAGAACATAGTTCCAAATTATTCTATCAAGGAAATTTGTCTTGATATATAATGTGGGTGAATTTTCATCCAAAACATTTGTTAACTATTAAAATGTCAATTAGAGTTGACATTAAACATCTTATTACTCATGCATGTTTATTCCCAAAACATTTTATTTTGAATCCTTTATCAATATATAAATACACATGCATACACACATTCTATATCATATCCTTAATCCATCTTGGATCTTCCACTAACTCAATATCTCAACTTTAAACTTGTACTTGGTCAACAAGCAAATGTTTTCCTCTTAAAATTTGTCATTATGCAATTTATATCACTATCGATCCTCCTCAAAGGATTAAGATGAGTCATCAAAGATGTATTAGATTTATGATAGTTTTGATTCTCCATACATCATTGTAGAGTCTTAGATAATTGATTTTTCATGACATTTCTTCTGTTGAATTCAATGACAAAACAATTTCAAGCACGCAAGATGGAGGAATTCAATTTTGAGAAAATGATGAAAAAATAATAAATTTATTTGCAATAAATCGATTTT
This sequence comes from Tetrastigma voinierianum, assembly GCA_016808115.1. NCBI lineage: Eukaryota > Viridiplantae > Streptophyta > Magnoliopsida > Vitales > Vitaceae > Tetrastigma > Tetrastigma voinierianum. Next base: position 160,780 of record JAEQBH010008183.1, read on the forward strand.
ATCTCAATTTCTATCTCAATCTTATTAAAGTGAACTAGAACTTGGAAGGTCGCATACTATTCACACGTTAGGAAAGTGCAAATCAATTGTAAGATGCACTAACAAAGATAGTAGCTACAAAATACTTTAGTACGGATTAATGTCCCTTGACGATTAATTGATATCTGTTGAATTTGAAACAAGTGATAGACTTATTAGCTTAAAAGATATAATTTCTAGAAACACAAAGGAAAAAATGTATGAAAAGCGTTTTAATAAATCCATAGAAGGTATATTTAAAAATGGGCTACTGAATTGACTAAGGAGTCCCAAATTAATAAATAACTCTAAAGGCATAAATTATGCAATTGATCCATGAAGAGGCATACTTTAAAATAATGACATGCCAATTATTATCTATAAATAGAGAGAATGGGTTTGAAATATTATCTACAAATAAGAGAAAAAATGGGATTGAAATACTTTATAATTGACAATATTTTTTCAGTGTTTCTATTGATATCACAAGAAAAACAAGAACATCAAACCAACAATTGTGGATGAATGTCGTATATATATACATTGTCTAAAATGGAAAGAAAAAATGTAAATAAAACTTGTACCATTAATTACAAAGTAAAATGTATTTTGACTTACTCTACAATTGCTTCAAGATGTAAGAGTTTTTCTACCAAAATGAAATAATAAGATATCAAATGTAATAAGTACATAGTACAAGTTATCTCGCAAAAACCTAGTGTTATACTTCTCTCTCTTTATTGATGTTTGCTTTATAATTAATTTGATAACCTCAAAAAAGACTAGATTTGAGTATGATGGATTTTATAACATATTTTTTTATGGATAATTTTATAACATATTTATATTGAGTCATACATAATGATAATAAGTACTCATTTAAGTTATAGTGGTTCATGTATGGATAGTAATATTTGAGGTATGTGGTATAACCAACATGACAAATACTTACTAAAATAAGGGTATGTGAATATATTTTTCATTAAGAAATCAGAAATTAGATTTGTAGTTATTGTAGTGTATATTCATCACTTAAATCTCGATGGGATTTTCAAATAACTCACACAAACAAAAAATCGTTTGAAATGAAAGATCTTGAGAAAATAAAATATTGTCTTAATTGCAAGAAAACATTCCAAATGCACATAATAATCCATCAACATATACAGAAAATCTTGAATCGCTGTATGTGAACAAATTGTATCTTATTAAGTTCCAAAGTGGTTGTTCGCTTACTGAAGTAAAGAAGACTAGATTAGTACAGGGATTGGGATGTGAACCTTATTCGATTCCTGTCCCACAACAATCGATCATTCCCCATACTCGTCCCAATTAAACCCAAGTCGTGGAGGGATATGCATTCCCTATTTCAATTATGATATTAGAACCAAAATCTCATCATCGCCCCATCTCAACCTGATCTATGTTTTCCTCATTCCCTTCCATCCTATGTGTTGGGTCTTAGATTGTTCATATCTTCATTCTTGGAGTGTTACAAAAGTAGGTTAATCAAGGAAGACTCAGATGTAATACAATAAAAACCTGGGTCCGTGATACCTGTATACCATGTTGTGACACTCCAAAATCCGAACTGGCATAACTGTCAACCTCGGAATATTCGCTGCTGTGATCGCCTTTTCAGAGATTTTTCTGCAAATATACAACCAGATAATATTTTACAGAGTTTGATGTACAACTCCAGTAATTTTTACATGCCAAAATATATTAAACAAGGATCGCTCATTATATTTTACAAAAATACTTCTCAAGGCCACAACTCGATTCTTCGTACTCACGACCTGAGCGCCATCTTCTCGTGTACCTAAAAGGGTGGTCCCACGATGGGGTGAGCAAAGCCCAGTAGATATATCTCCTACCAAGGCTACTCCCCACCTAAGAGCAACATGCAATGCCAATACATACAATCACACGCATTCAAGTACCTATACTGTACTTGATTGTCTACATGTCATGGATGTAGTATGCCCCTCATGACTAAATCTCGAGTCTCATCGAATTTCACACACCCGCATATGCTACAGATTAAACCAATAGAAGCCACCAATGATCTAAACCATGACAACCCTCCAATTTTAATTTATCAAATCCCATAGCGTATTTAGGTCGCGAATTTTCAGTGTCTCACTAATGTTTCGCATGCCTTCGACACTTTCGCGAACTTCTCATCACCTGATACATATAACCGACTAAGAATAAAATTTGGCCTTTCACCCCGTGGGGATCTCATCATTCCATTTAATCAACAATACCTAAATTCTATTATTATTATTTTTATGCACTCGTGAACCTTAATTTAGACGTTGTCCCATTTTACTGAATTCACCATCGAACACCAAACATAGTGTCGATTAACCATGTCCTCACGACATATATCGAACACCAAACACAGTGTCGATTTACCATACTGTCGAACACTAAACACTGTGTCGACCCCAATCATGCACTCACACCCGACTCGACGTGATGTCCCGTGCATAATTGCAATGCAAATGTCATTGCATGCCATTTCATGTTTGTACATGTACGCTATACGTGTCACATGCAGATATCTATTACACTACATGTCAAGTGCTTCGCGGATACCAGATAATATATAATTATTTCCATTTTTATCACACTTATATTTACATAATTTCACACCCAAAGATGTTATTCAATTTATAAAGAATAACACGCATTAGCCATTCTTGGCCATAAATCCAGCCATGCTTGGCCTCGGAAATAATCTAGACTTAGTCCAGAAAGTCCAGCCTTTATCAATACCACACAAAAAATCCAACACGCAATTTCTTGCTCAGGCCATATGCAACCCTAAGCATTTCAGATACAAACCGGTTCCGAAAATAGAAGTTCCGGAAACCAGAACGGACCATTCCTCAATTTTCTGTGAGCCAGCCTAATGTTCAGCCCACATTTTGGCTGATAACTTTATCTTATTAAATTCTAGACTCAACGATCTTTCTGTAGAGTCCAAGAACGCACGAATCTGAAATCTGAACGGCAAAGCGAGGTCGCTCGAAGCCACTGTACCCAATTCGCAAGGGTGTGCGGAAATTTGGGCACACCCCCATTTGCCATTCTGCTCGGGATTTTGCCATCCTGAACACGTTGGTTCAATCTGACAGTCACGAAACTAAAGGAAACCTGGGCTCTTGACCATCACACAACAATAACATTAACCACACAAATTAAATTCAATTCTTTAAATGGGGCGAAACCAAGGCCACATGTGTGCACCTAGCGTAAATAACCGGAGAACGAGGAAACCTACCTCCTCGTAGCGCTAGCTTGAGTCCTTCCTATCCTATTTGCTCCTCGTGACGTTGGTCGCTTCCTCCTTTCCTTTCTTCCTTCTTCCTTTTTCTTCTTCTCTTTTTTTTTCCTTCCGGCCTTCCCTCTCTTTTTCTTCCTGTTTTCTCTCCTTCCTTTCCTTTCCTTCAGCCGCTTCTCCACAAACCGAATCGAACCTAACTGACGCCCATATATATAGCCAATCCATGAGCTATGCACCTCCACATGGCATGCATGTGGCATGCCATGTGTATGACACGTGTCACTTCCAAGGCCATACATCAATCCCCTCTCATGAAAATGGACACATGGCAAGCCTCTCATGAAAATGGACACATGGCTTGCCATGTGTCCTGCATGTGTCTCTCCTACCACTAGCTCTCTGCCACGTGTCACATGGCATGTGTCCTATGCCATGTGTCACTCGACACCTGTTGTCTCAAACGTGAAATTCTCGAGTAGTTCTGGTCTGGACGAAATTCAACTAGATACTTAGATTTCACGACGATTCCAATCTGAAATCCGCTTTGTCATCCGAGATCTGAAAATCCTGTACCTTTCCCAGGACAATCTCCTCGACAAATAATCGTTTTTCCTTTTCCGAAAAAAATTTAAATGTAAATTTTTCACGTTTTACACTCTCCTCCTTAAAAGAATTTCATTCCGAAATCCTAAGGGTAACTCATATACAACACTGCCTTGTAGAGGTAATAACTCTCATTTGATCACAATTTATGACGACCCAGTGTACCATCAATCAGTCCATCCCTAGGATGACATCAACCTCTGAGACGCCCATGATCCCGGTCCACCGTGAGTGCTCAGTAGATCTCTAACTCACAATTCGACGCATCCCATCAACCCTCCTAGTTCCTAGGGAGAATTAACAAACAACAAATCTTCCAGTCTCAACCCCAAGCCCAAATCTATCACACAAGATGCACAATAATGAATATGATGCATCCAAATTTAAACAATACTCTAGTCAACAAGTGCAAGAGTAGAAACGTACCCTGCATATATGGTTGATCTGAACGCTTAGCATGTGGAACAATGGCGTAGACAAGCCCCAAGGTCCCCGAAGTCCCGGCCTGTGAGCCCTGTCCCTAACCTCAACCCATACCCTAGCCCCTCCGGGTCCGTATGTGTCAGAGAAGGAAGCCAGGTAATGACGATCAAACCGGTTCCTCCGACCCGCCTGCAGGAGAAGGAACAAACTGTATCGATGCCTATCCCACCAATGTCTAGGACTGCTGTGTCCCATATCCCTAGGATCTCCGCTTTTGTGGGCAATCCCGCTTCCTATGTCCAGCCAGACAAAAAGAGAAACATACTATCTACTCGCTTACTGTGCATCCTCGTGTTTGCCTTTTCTATATAGACTAAAACCTCTAAATTACATAGTTGTAAGAGCCTACATGCTACATTTCCTCTTACATCCATGTCACTTTGGATAAATTTACTTAATAAAATATTTCTTCGAAGGTCTATGATTTAAAAATAAGGGTTTAGTCTACTACACTGCAAGTGCACAGTCATAAGGAAAGTAGGTAAAACTTAAAGTAAGTCCGTATCATTCTAATAGTAGATTGAAAATTTAATTAAAATATCAACTACCCCCAACTATTAAAAATTTGCGTTATTTGGACTCAAAACCACAATGAAGGTTATATCTAGAAAACAAATATCCTAATTATTGACTACCAAGGAACCAAAATAAAAACAAAATAAATGAATAAAAACAAATCGTAACTAAAATACTGGACTGAATCAGTTTCCTGTGAGAAATGAAAACTATCAGTGAAATACAATGAAACAATCAATTCCAGCACTAAGGTACATTGTTCGCTCGTGTATGGATTCGTTTTGTCCAAGATTTTTAAATGTTGGAATCGATTTCTTATATTCACCTGATACCTTGCTTCAAGACAAGATCAAACCAATTTACTTGTATTCCCAATCCTCTGCAAGATCCGGCATTTTTCTTCTCAATACTTCACACCCATTTTGCCGATGCAGACTTTGCATTTCCTTCTCGCATTTTCGCAAAGTTTACCACTTAATCGAAGGCTCAACCTCCAGATCACGTAGTTCTGCCTTTCCTTGATTAGATCAGCTTAACACGTTAGAACTGTTTCAGATTAAGGTGAATCCTCTCGATTATTTATATTGTTAAATACTTCCCAACTTCAATTATGGTTTAATGGGGATTTATCAAAATGAACCTCAAAGCCTGCCAGCTCATCAATGGTAACTACATACCCCTAAAAGAATTTTCTCAAATTTCAGAATTCGCCTCTATGTCACGCAAAGGGCATCCTGGAAATCAGAGCAAGATACATTCCTTCAACTAGTATTCGGTATTACTATTGGTAACTTATCAATTCAAAAACGACACCAAATAAGTAAAACTGAACCCAAATTAGTTCTCCTTACATTTAAAAGCAGAAAGATCAGAATCTAAATGTAAATCAACGAGCAGAGTCGCATCTGACACGCATTGTGAATTAAGAAATGAGCACCGATCACGCATAACCATCAGAATTGCAATAAAACTTAGAAGAAATGAATTTCAGAAATTTGTCTAGATTTCATAAATTTTCAGCAAGAATTTAAGAAAGAACATAAATAAAATCTCAAATTTCTACTTTTCTCTACACAGCTAGCGTATTCAAATCCGTAAAGAAATAAAGTAAAATAAAGAAAAGAAATAAAATATACTTAAACTATACACTCCAGTTCCTCTTTCCCCTTTTTCTGTAGCTAAGACGGAAGCTACAATTTACTATTCTAACACCGTCTATTTATACCGGCCAAAAGAAATCGCCGAATCCCCAAAAAACCTGTGGAATTCCCAAAGAAAGCCTACCATCAAGATCTCGCCGCGATCTCAAGTTGATGTCACAACATGAATTTCCTTTATTCGCTCCAAATTACCGCGACCTTGCTGCTTCATAAAATCCGCATTCCTCATAAAGATGTTGATCAACGGGTCGCGATATCATTTCGTGGTCACGACCTTGTTTTCAAGAGCCTAAAATTGATGTCGCGATCACTCGCTTTCATGTCACACATCATTGTCTTCTTTCTCTTCTCCCGCTTCGAGTCGCGACCAATTTTAGATTGCGACCACCTTCGCTTGCGGATGACTTCGCTGTCAGTGACTTTCTTTCCGGTCATCAGGTTATATTCTGTCATTGTGTTTCACTTATGTCGCACCTCAAGGTGATGTCGCGACCTCATCGCCCATTTCTTTCTTCTAGTCGCAACCTCGCTGGTTAACCAATTCTTTCAACCTTTCTCTATTCCGTGTCGACCAAGTTTGCGTCGTGACCATAAGTTACTCTCGTCACTAATAGTCTCAACTGCTCAAAAGTAGTTGCGACCTTGATTTCTTCTACCCAACTCTTCTTCAAGTCGCGACCTAAATGAGTGGTCGCGACATCATTTTTGGTCCTTGATTGATATATGGTTGAAACTTTAGTTTATTGGCAAGGACTTCGCCGTCAAAGCCGCGACCCTTTATTCTTCTTCATCTCTTAATTTGGTCAGAATCAATCTTCCCGTTGAGACCCCAGTTCCTGCTCTTATGTCGCGACCTCAACTGTATGTCGCGACCTCAAATGGAGCCTTTCATTTAAAAACCAGTTGAAACTTCATTTACTTGCAAAGACCTCTCTGTGGTTTCTATCGATGATCCATCGCCACGACATCGCATCGACGTCGCTAATCTCCTGCCATATCTAATCATGTCGCGACATCAAAGTGGTGTCGCGACATGAAGATTCTTCTTTGAATATTTCCCTTTAGCCTCGACCATTAATTTCCTTTGCCGCAACCCTTTCATTTGTTGCCTTATCATCCCGGTCGCAACCTCACCTTCAAGTCATGACTTCGCTTGCATAAAGATTCTATTTCTTCCCCAAAATTGATTTTGGTGATGTCATGAATTCTGGTAATGATCGAAAACTAAGCTCCCGTCACACTCCACCTTCAGCTATGAATTTCATTTTTTGCTTATGTTGGTTTTTCCGTTTGCTCGTATTTAGTCTACCAGATTTTTAAAATTAAATTTGAGTAAAATATCCACATTTCTATACAAATCAACATTTATCTTGCAGAGTGTTCAGAAAATGGATTAAAAAATCTAATGAGTTTTGACTCATCAACTCCCCTAAACTTAAAATTTTGCTTGTCCCCAAGCAAAGAAAAGAAAGAATTGTTTGTCCTCAAACAAATAAGCTTAAAACTTTTAAGGACATTTTTCTTATTCATACCACAGTCTTTCTCATTCCACCTTCTAACTTGAAATAAGAGATACCAAAGATCATTTTAAATTTCAGCTTCGATTCGTAACAAGAAATGGTACACTTCTATCGCTTAATTTCTTGATGAAATAATGTATTTAAACAGCTTTATTCAACAAGTCTTGTTCTCGTGTAAAAGTGTGTCTTCAACTCTTTTCATCTTCATGTTGAATTTAGTTGATCTTCTGGGAGTTTCCTTAGACTGTTGGTCAAAGTCTCATAGGCTTGTTTTTCATATTGATCTCCACTAGTGTAGGTAAATTCAACCTTCAAGATCAACTGTGTCTTTCGTGCTTGTAATGTTACGAAAATCGTATAATGGGAAAATTCTAAGTTGCAACACCCATTTCCACCTTTCTTGTACTCTGTCGTCAAATTTTCACCCCTGCTTCAGATTTGCTGATTCTCCCACCTCGACCTGATTCATCTTTTTAAATTCTTATGGAATTTTAATTTCCATATGCACTTTATTCAAGCCACCCCTTGTTCTAGAACTCTTGCTTTTGTTTTTCTAAGGTCGGGAATAGTGCAATGTTTTCAAGCCTTCAGCTTTCTATCACTCTTTTAGAGAACTTTGGGCTACAAACTCCCCATACCGCTGGAGACAGGTACTAGGTGTTAAAACACCCTACGAGCTTAATGTCCAAGTGGAAATAGGGCCACAAGACAAAACTTATTCCCTTTTTCATTAATTTCTCGTCTTACTTCTTCACCTCATACTGTGAACATCTGGAAAATATTTTTCCCCAAATATGTTTCTTCCTTTATAAGAGACTTTTCTCAGACTGAACTGATAATTTGGGCTCTTATCAGCAGGATTATTGCAAGGAAGGAATTTAGGTTTTAAGTTTCGTTTATTTAAGAAATAAGGCCTCGCTTGGCTCAAATCAAGGAACTAGAGGATATGTTTTAGCATATATCGAGGGTAGGCTTCGGGAAAAGCTCAACCCGCTAAGGATGGCATCCTATCATTTCATATTTTACCTAAGATTTTGCCTCCCAATCAATAATCTAACACAAGTTCTAGGACTATGGACTCTCAATCCTGAATTTCCCAAAAGATGTTCCTAATTTCTCTCAAAGTTTCACAGAGTTTCTTGACTCAAGTGTATTATTTCTTCAAGACTCAGACTTATTCACCGCCTACTTACATTATTTTCCCCTAAACCATACTTTGTTCCATCAAGAATAACCATTTTCCAATTTTTGCAATCTAACCGAATTTAAAACATGCAGACGCAACCTAATTTCAGCCATTAATTTACGCCCTTATTTTTCCTGCATTTTTTTGTTCTTTGGAAAGAATAGAATTGTTTATTTGATCCTTGCACAGACAAGGAATTTATTCTTTTCATGCTAAACAGAAAATGACACAGACACAAAATTCCTCAAGTCATGTTCATCCATCAATAAACATCTAATTATTCACAATCAAATTTTGCAAATGGAAAGCAACCAAATGTTTGTAAAAGAGTAACTATCAAATGAAAATTAAATAAAACATGATAATTCTGGATGAACAAATGAGCCTTATTAGAATTTTGGAGACTATAGATTGATAACATGCCAGAAAAAAAAATCTAGTTTCCTTCTTCTTTATACTCTCCTTTTATATATGGTCGTTAGAGTATACATCAAAACATATGTCGGGATCAAACTATAAATTTTATTCAATGCTTTGTTCTCTACCGCAGGGGAATCTCTTTGTCTTTTATAGATATTTCATTGGTTAGCTTCACCGCATGAATGAGTGTGTCTTGAAGTCCCTTTCCCCCACTGATTAAATCGCTCCTTCACCCTAGAGACATTCTAATGTTTTATCAAGTTCGATTGATCAAGTCCATACTCCAACTGTGTTCTTCTTCTATACTCATCATTGTCTTCCAACCGGCCGATCTCTCTTTCTACAATTAACTCCTCGAACAGCTCGTATAAAACGCTTGAACCCATCAATCTTCCTTTAGCATGTTATTCCTCCATTGCCTCTTTCTTTCTTCAAGATGTTCAAGAAATCAAAGATCCCTTGAATTATCATTATAAAAGGCTTGCATGCTTGTCTATTCTTTTCATCATCTTCTGCTTTTTAGTTCCTCCTGTATTCTTCTTCTCCGATCCTCCAGCTTTTTCCCATATTTGCACCTTTTCTGCCAAAGAATATAAATTCTTCTTTGACTGCTACGCTTTCCCATTTTATTTCCCACCCTTTTCATAATTAGTTTTCCAACAACTTTATATTTCGACTCATGCTTAAAATCTCTCAATTTAAGACATTTCATTTATTCTTTTCAACAAGGGCAATTCCAAACACCTCTCACATAAACGGAATCATCCTCATCCCACTGAGTATTTGCAGAATTCCCCAGCAAGAGCCGAAAATCCCGGGTGCTTCAGGCTCGCAAAAGAATCCCTAACCTCTTTTTCATTACTTTCGAAATGGGGAATTAGTTTAATAAACCCTTTCGCACAATAAATTTTGTCAAACACTTGTTCCATATAATTTAGAAGTTTTGTGCGAAGTCTTTTCTTCTTCTTATTGCTTTATCTAAGTTGCCTATCCTTCGCTGGTTTCTTTTCAAACATTTATTTCTTCAAATGTTTTCCAATCAACTTTCCATCAAGCCGGTACATTTCTTTTCACGCATGATTTATTTTCGATCAATTTGTTAAGATGATCATAATTTAACTGATTCAGGTTGCCATGATTGAAGCTTATGCAGAATATCGCTTGCTCTCTCGGGTTTAGGTCAAGATTCAAAAAGATGGATGTAGGCGGAAAAAGGTTGGGATGAATTGCAGCTAATGAATGAAATGGAACAAACGCTGGCCTAAGATATCATATATGGGAGGTCACAAGATTAAATTTTTTAGCCTGTTAATTAATGATTTTAAATGGATTTTGGCTTTTAACTGACGCCAAATGGAAAAGGTTTAAAACTATACTTTTATTGAGAGCTTCTCTTTCTTGACCATTCCGGTCGCAACTTAGATTTTGTTGCGGCTCAAATGTATCACATGGGACTTGATGTCACAACTTGCCTTTTCTTTCCTTTATTTCGCCGTGACCTCGCTCATTGTTTCGACTTTCTTTCTACTTTACAGCCTCCAAGATTCAAAGATTCTCGGGTTGTAAACCTTTGATGGTAATGTTGCGACCATAAAATTTTTTTAGTCTCCCCGAACACACTAATTAATAAACTATTTCAATTTATTCAAATCCAATCAAGGCAAACACAACTCAATTTATCTTCATCATGCAAATATTCAACAAAATCATCCACTATGCATCATATTCAAAATTTAAGCACCAGAACAAAGTAAAATTCCCTCAAACTTTCAATCATGCCATATCGTAGAAAATTTAAATAAAATCAGAAAGAGTATACGTCTCTTTTTTTTGTCTCATGCGTATCGAAGCTTGATTTTGTAGATGTTCTTTGCACAATTTTCATTCAAGAAATTAACAAAAAAATATTTACCTACTCTTCAATCAATAATGAATCAAAATTACACAAAATCTATTAGAAATTTAAACATAAAAATATAACTTAAAAACTAAAAGAAACTCATGGATTGCCTTTTTACAAAGTTATCAACGTAGTCTTTAAATCAGTCTTGTCGCTATAGTTCTGCTTTTTTTAAATTTTCTCATTCACAACTAAGAGTCATTCTTCCACCGCTTTCTACCAAGGTAGTGCTTAATCTCCTCGACCATTAACTTTGAATTCCTCATGATTGTCAGGTTCTAAGTGTCACCGCCTAAATTGTGTGCTTGATACTATCAGATATGGTCCACTCCATTTGGATTTAAGCTCGAAAGAGTCTTGGTCCGAGTTGAATAACAAGACCTGACATCTCCCGCCTTGAATTCCCTCTCAAAATTCGTTGATCATGCCATTTTTTGTTTTATCTGTGAGATTCCTGCACTAATATAGCTTTCATTCCTAACTTTCCAATTCATTTAGCCGAGTAGCTCTCTTCTTTTAGCAATTTTGAAATCAAATTTAGCTTCTTGATGGCCCACATAGCTTTATATTCTAGCTCAAGAGGTAGGTGACATGGTTTTCAAAGACATGCCCGATGGTGACATTCCAATGGGAGTTTTAAAAGGCCTCTCAGATGCCCAGAGTGCATCATCAAGCCTAAAGACCAATCTCTCACTGAACTTACGCTTTCTTTCAAGAATTTTCTTTATTCCCGTTGGAAATTCCCCACTCGCCCATTTGCTCGAGGGTGATAAGCCAAGCTCATAATGTGTTTGATACCATATCCGCCCCATGAGTTTGTCAAACACTTTATCTGCAGCAGCCTCTCCATCACCGATTATAGTTCCGGGGTGTCTCAAATCGTTTGAGAATATTTCTTATAAAATCCCACAACCGTATTAGCATCATTCTGGGACAAGTCGCTTCAACCCATTTTGATACATAATCCACAAATAGGAGCATGTATATATTTCCAAATGAAGCTAGAAAGGCCCCATAAATCCATTCCCATACATCAAACACTCACTAACGGATACTTTCAGTAGGGCATTTCATGCCTTTTATTTGATATTTCCATTCTTCGCATTGATCACATAACTTCATCCATTCAAAATGGGGCCCTAAAAATAGTAGGCCAAAGAAAACCCGACCGGAGAATTTTCGGGCTATGATCTCCCGCAAAATGTCTCCATATATGATGCATGACATCTTGTAAAATCTCAAGCCACCTTCCGTACACATCTCCTTATAATCGATCGCCTCCTTTAAACAGCAATGGGTCATCCCAGATGTGTAGTATCTCGCCGTCGTACCCTAGCTTTTTTCTCTCACGGTAGTCGACCTCCGGGTGGCATAATTCCACAAGCCAAGAAGTTCACACATCGTTGATACTAAGTGCTCATGAGGCCAGAATAACCGCTCATCCGGGAAAATTTTCTCGCTTATTTCTCTGCTCTCTTGTTCAAAGAAGCTTCCACCTTGACAAAGTGATCGCCTATCACATTGTCACAACCTTCTTGTCTTTTATTTCTAAATCACCCCGCAATAACAATACCCACCTAATCGCCTCGCTTTGCTTCTTTCTTTGCCATTAGATACTTACTTAAGTTACATGATCGCGGTGTATAATAAATATGGGACCCCAAAATGTATGGCCTAAATTTTTCACATGCAAATACTATCGCCATCATCCTTCGTGAGTAGAGCAATTTTCCCAGCTTTGTTAAAGGTTTTGGCCGCAGCGCATATGGCCTCAAATACTTTTTCAGCCTTCGTCCTAATACGCCTTCCATTGCAAAACTACCAGCATCACATGATTTCAAATTTCGTCTAACTGCTTGCCATGATGGGAGCTTCAACTAGTCCGATTTGATTTATTCAAAAGACTCAGCAGGATTCATCAAAATAGAACTTAGCATCCTTTTCCAAAGAATTCGCATATATTCAGCAATTTTTAAAATCTCCTCGATAAACCTTCTTAAAAAATCCAAAGATGTCCCAAGAAACTTCTAATTCCTTGGATCAGAAAGGGTGGCATTAAATTTTACACTGGAAACTTCTTTGCTCGGGCTCCACTCAACCCTTTCCTCGTAAAATCATGTGCCCCAAGACAATTTTAGAATCCATAAAATGGCATTTTCCCAATTCGTAGCTAGATTCTTGTCCTGCACCTTTAAAGTACTGGTCCCAAGTTATGCAAAATTAGCTCAAAACCGGATCCATAAGACCGTAAAATCATCCATGAAGATCTCCATAACTTATTTCTAAATCGGAAAATATAGACATCATGCATCTTCGAAGGTACCAGAGCAGCCACACAAGCCAAATGGCATTCTCCTAAAAGCAAAAGTGGCTCTCCATCCTCAAAGTAATGGCAATTTGGTTATATCCAGAGTATCCATCAAGAAACAAAAGTGAGGGTGTCCCGCCAATCTATCCAAAGATCCGATCAATGAAAGGCAGGGAAAAATGATCCTTCTTATCGCAAAGATTCAGCCAGAGTCAATACACACCTCCATCCCGTCACGGTTCTTGTAGGAATAAGTTCTATTCTTTTCATTTCGATCACAATGAATCCACCTTCTTAGGAACTACATGCACTTGCCTACCTAAGAACTATCTGATATAGCATATATAAAACCCGCATTTAACCATTTCGTAACCTCTTTTTTCTCTTTAACAACTTCTTTCATCACCGGGTTCAGCCTCCCTTTGATGCTCAATAGAAGTTTTTGTATCATTCAACAAGATTTTTGCATTTTTAGGTACTGAGGGACCGATACCCTTCAAATCCTCAATCGACCGAGCAACAAATTTTCCTTGTATTTTCTCTCGTAATTTCCAAGAACTTCGCTCTTCAACTTCACAATGCACACCCGATGATGAATCAGGTCTTCTCCTCTGCAGCCCTAAGAACTCATATTTCAAATGATCAAGCAATTTTCAATGTTAACCCTTCACACTAGTTTCCGCTCATGAGTTCTGCTTCTCGTCGCATACTTCATCTGACTGCTTTCATTTATGCTCGAGACTGCTTTGTTAAACAATCAAGGCATACTATTTCACAATCAAGACTCTCAAGATATTTGAAAGCACACCAATTCACTCTCATTGATAGAATGTTGAAGAATACAAAATAAATCGTTAGTTCAACACCGAGAAAACTACATTTTCTACAACTATACAACTGGTGATCTACATCGGGATGTTCCAAAACTTCATTAAGATTAAAGTGCACCGCCTATTCCCCACCCTAGTGTCACTACCTTCACACCTATCAAGGCGCCTCCAATTAAGCAAGAAAAGGTCTTCCTAGAAGCAAAGGAACTTCATCTTCCTCCATCTTCATGATAACAAAATCCATCGGGAAGATGAATTTCCAACCTGACAAGTACATCTTCAAGAATATCTTCCAAGGTGCCATCGATCTATTACCATTTGTAATGTAATTGGCCGTTGGGGTTCCCAAATTCAAGTCTTTGTGCCAACTGGAGTAGAGGAATCAAATTTTGATACTAGCACCGTAATCACAAAAAGCCTTCTTAAATTCATTTTCAAGGAGCAGGAATGGTGAAACTCCACAGTGTCCTTCATTTTCCCGGAGCTTTTGTCGGATAACCGTGACTGGCAGTAGCCATCAAATTCACTATCCCTCCTCGCCTCTTCCTTTCGATCGCATTCTTCAATGTTTCATAAATAGGCATTTGGTTGATTACTCCTGTAAATGGGATATTGATTTCTATTTTCTTAAAATGTCTAAGAATCTAGAAAACCGCTTCCCTTTCGCTTTCTAAAACCCTCCTCTCGTGGAACACTCGTAGATGTATAAGTCTGCAATACTCCTTCCTTTGTTTCTCAGCCATTACTTCCTTCAGTCGCTCAATATGTGTGCTTTCCTTTCCAATCTCTTTCTCGTTTCGCCTCACTCTTTCTTTCCTTTCTTTCCTTCCTCTGTTGCTCACTTCTTCCCACTTATTAACCGAATTATGTGCCTTGGATTCTTGAGGTCACTAAGGAATGTACCCTTGCTCTTATTTGGCATATTCAAGGCCAACTGCCCTACTTGTGTCTCGACGTTTTTCAATGAGGCACTTTATTCTTCCGAAATACTGAGTGTCTGACTGAAAGCTTCCCAAGCCGGCGCTTCTGTTCATGGAAGTGTATGTTTCGTTGTCTTCATGAATGCTAGTATGATTTGTTCTTCAAATGGTCGTAGTCCTCCTTGACCCTCGATATCCATTTCCGCCTCACCCCTCGATGTCGCCGTTGGAATCTTCGTACGCTTAACATCTCGCAAGGATTCTCATCTATGCTCAGCTCAGAATTTCTCCACTAAGGCGAGAAATTCATGGTTCCTCAAAGGCCGACAGCAATGTGTGGGCAAGCTAAGATTTGGCTTGACATGGTACTTTGATTCATTCACGCAGACTTAACCTCCTCATCACCATAAGAATCTTCTCGCTGGGTAGTTCAAGACTTCTTCTCATCCGTTTCTCTTTCCAATTACCCTATTTCATGAGTAGTGCATTTTCTTTCCTGCTTGTCCATCCCGCGCATGAGCGGTACTCCAACTTTGCCTCCATGGTCACATTTTACTCACCCATGACCCTTTTCCTCTCGTTTACACCCCTGAAAACTCGTGATGGAGCTTTATATCAGATTCAAATGCCCTATCGACCCTAGCCTTCAAGACTTCTTCTTTGAATGCTCCACAAAGATGAAGCACGATAATGCCTTAGATGTATCACGTAAGGTATGATACACTATATCCATCCGGGGTTTTAAATCAATTCCATGCATAGCACCTCTTCGAAGAACTTCTTGAATCTCTCCTGCTTACATGTGCTCATCTTCCCCGTTGGAACACTATTATCTCTCTTCTCTCTCTCGAGGCGAGAGACGAGGAAAGAAATCACTGCCATGCTTCTCACCAACTTCTGTGCACAACTGAACCATATGGTAATGATTCATACTATGTGGCCGCTTATATATCTTAAAGAAAATGGGAAGAGTATGCAACTTTATTTCCACTTCCGGCCTCACACCATTCACCACCGTGATTCGCCATCCCGAACTCCAGCGCGCGCGTTCACTGCTTGGTCTTCGCAGCACCAAAGGAACTGATGCCGTTGCACCATTGTTATCAAAGCCGCTTTAGTTCGGTTATCTCAGAACTACGTAGGCCGTCATCAAAGATAATATTCTTCCGAATGATGTGCCCCGTAAATCCTCCATCAGGTCGTAAGCAATAGGAGGCCGCCGTCCGTCTGCTTGGTCATGTCTCTCATCTACCATAGCCGTTTCTACTCTTTAATCTTTTCAAGCCGAGTGTTCTTTCCAATTCAAGAAGTTCGCTTAGAAACAAGTCAGAATCCTATTTCCTATGCATTAAAGGATTTCCTAAAATCAAAACACACTCAGATTAATAGGATTAGTTAAACTAAACAAAATATTTTCAACATGGCTTGTTAAAGATCAATGGTTGATGTACCCACTGCTTGAAAAGCTATTTTTGTTCTTTTCTTTATAAAACGTCCAAATTAGCATTTCCTCTTGGTTAGAATATTGGATCTATTTAATTTTTCAATCCTCCCAAGAACTACACCATAAAGCTTGTCGGCCTTTTCTATATAGACTAAACCCCCCAATTCACATAGTTGTAGAGTCTACATTTCGCATCCATGTCACTTTGATAAATTTACTTAATAAAATATTTTCTGTGAAGGTTCATGATTTAAAAAAATAAGGATTTATTCACAACACTGCAAAGGCACGCGCCATACAAGTAAGAAAAACTGCACGTAAGTCCAGGTATCATTACCACAAAGATTGGTACGAATTAAAGATCACCACCAACTATTAAAATTCTATGCTATTTGGACTCAAAACTCACAATGAAGGTTATATCTAGAAAAATAAAGATCCTAGACTATTGACTACTGTTGAACCAAAATAAAAACAAAATAAATGAATAAAAACAAATCGTAACTAAAATACTGGACTGAATCAGCTCGTGAGAAACCAAAACCATCGCGTCACCGAACAAATTAATCTCAAAGACTAAGGTACATCGCTTCATTCCTCGTATGGATTTGGTTTTGTCCAAGATTTCCTAAATGTCGAATCTGATTTCTCCGTATTCAACGGTTGATACCCGCTTTCCTCAAGACAAGATCAAACCAATACTTATATCTCAATCCTCGCAAGATCCGGTATTTTTCTTTCAATACTTCACACCCATTTCAAGGATGCTATGACCTTTGCATTTCTTCTCAGATTTTCGCAAAGCTTCACTACTTAATTACGGCTCAAATCCTCCAAATCTATGGGTTTGTCCCTTTCCTTGATTAGATCTCAACTAACACGCGGTTAGAACTCGCTTCGATTAAGGTGAACTCTGACATTTATATTGTTAAATACTCCTCCAACTTCAATTATGAGCTAATGGGAGCCGATCAAAAATGAACTCTCAGAGCCAAATAGCTTCATCAATGTAGTCAAGCATACCCCGAAAAGAATTTTCTCAGCCAGAATCTCCGTCTGTGGTCACACGAGGCATCCTCGAAATCAGAGCAAGATACATTCCTCAACTAGTATTCAGACTACTATTGGGAACTCAATACCAAAACACACCAACAGCAAAACTAACCCAAATTAGTTCTCCAAGTATTTGTGTAGAAAGACTCAGAACTAAAATGTAAATCAAATCTAAAAGAGTCGTCCCATTTATCGTATTATGAATTAAGAAATATGACCCATCACGTACAACCACCTGTACTGCAATAAAACTTAGAAGAAATGAATTTAAATTTGACTAGATTTATACCAGCACTTAAGAAAAATACGTAAAATAAAATCTCATCACTGCCTCTACACACCCGCAGATTCAAACTGTGAAAAGAAATAAAACTAAAATAAGAAAAGTATAAAATTCACTTAACCATACACCAGTTCCTCTCCTTTCCCTTTTTCTCTCGTAGCGAAGACGGAAGCTACTTTAATATTCTAACACCGCCCATTGATACTGGCAAAAGCACAACTGGGCTAATCTCTTGCAAATCTGTGTGAACAAAAGAAAAGCCCAAACATCGTTTCTATGTCGCGACATGAATGTCCCTTGTTTGCTCTAGTTCAATCATGACCTCAAGGTTCGCAAACCCAGTCTCAAGATGCTTGGATCAATGGGTCGTAAAGACGTTGTACGCGAATTCGCTTACTGTTGTTTTCCAGTAATCACAATGCACCACGGCTTCATGTCGCGACATCATTGTCTTTCTTCCGCTTCCAGTCAGCAATCTTTAATTTTAGGCTGCACCACCTTCGCTTAGACACTTGCATGCCGTGACTTTCTTTCCCCGGGTCGCGACAGCCGGGTGGTCTTCGCCTTCTCACGTTTCAATCTATGTCACACACTCGCTTCATTTTCTTCTGGCCGCAACCCTAATTTTGCTGCAACCAATTTCCTTTCAACCTTCGATCGCGTCATACCTCAAGTTTATGTCACACCATGTGTTACTCTCGCTCACGCCAGTCTCAATCGCCAAAAGTAGTCAGCGACTGATTTTCCCTCGCCACTTCTAGGTCGCGACCAATGAGATCACTATCAGCTTTTGGTCCTGATTAATAGATGGTCGTAACTCAGCTGCAAGGACTTTCGCTTCATTGTGCGCACCCTTTTTGCCTTCACTCAATTTAGTTACAACCTCCTGACCTTCCTGAGACCCCGCTTGTTCTATGTCGCAGAACTCAACTGATGTCAAAAAAAAGTGGCTCAGCTGGAGCCTCTTCATTAGAAAATTGAAGGTAACTTAATACTTAAAGTACCTCTTGTGGTTTCATTGACTGATCCATGTCGCGACATCACCCAATGCCAAAAAAATCTCACTACATTCAATTGCTTCGCGACATACGAGTGGTAATGCACATAAAATTTCTTTGAACATTTCCTAGCTCCCAATCACTCCCTTATTCCAACTTCATTATTGCCATCCCGGTCGCAACCTCAATCTCAAGTCACGACTTCGCTGCTACAAATTTTCTATTTCTTCCCCAAATTTGATTTTGCGATGTCGTGACTCGAAATGACGAAATAAGTCTCCCAGTCACTGACTCAATAGCTATAATTTCATTTTTTTCGTAGGCCGGTTTTCCGGCTTTGGCCGAGATTTTAGCTTCACGTATTTTCCCGCAAAATTAAATTTGAGTAAAATATCCAGACATTTCAGACAAATCAACATTTATCTTGTAATATGTCTGCAAAACATTAAAATATAATGAGGTTCGACTCACTACTTCTCGTCGCCTGGCCTCAATAGCCACTGCTTTGTACTCGATATCTCGCAATAAGTCCTTCGCTTTCCCCGAGCTAGAAGAAAAGTGACTCCTTTCCTTCCTTTTCATCGGGCACCCACATCCTGGGATGCTCCATGCATCATCTATCTCCTCTCTATGGCCATAGCTGTCCCTAAGATGGTGTCTATGTCTTGTAGAGAAATTCCATTACCCACCTGATGGACAAATTCTGCACCATCCTCGACTTTTTCTGACCTTGGCCATTCAGTCACATTAATCATCCCTGAAACGGTTGCCCAGGAATCAGCCATGTATCTGATAACTATCATGGCTCCTATTTCAGCTTAGAAACTCTAAAGCCTTAAAGATGCCGAGCGCATGCCGTGAAGAACTTGCCTGCGAATATTCGAAACTTCTGTGCCATTGTCAAATCTCGAGGTTCACCAAGCTCAACACACTGACTCACCCCTAGGATGGAATGTCATAATGATCCTGGCTCCGGGAGGTGATCACAGCCAAAGACCTTTTCTATCTCACAACTAATGGCGGCCACCATCGGGTCCCTCCTCCCATAAATGTTACGATGATGCACCTTAATCTTGAAGGTTACTCCGCCTCCCGACCGCTGCCTACACTACCCAGGCAATGGTGGTAAATACATGGCCCATCGCTCCATAAATGCTTGCCGATCAAAGCCGTGAAGTGGTTGATCATCGCCATGGATCGCACTTCTACGTCCGCACTCGACTCACATCTACACAAAGTTAAGATAGCAATTTAAGATTCTTTTATTTTCATTTATCACATTAAGCAGCATACTAAACACTAATTCCTACGTAATCATGCTTATTCGTTTAAACCCCATGCTACGCTTGCTAACCCTAGTGTTCTTAAATTTCTATACACATTCTACCATGCATATTCACACAACCACACATCTCCCGTGGAACATATTGCACCAAAGCAATCAATGCACACAATGTCATGTTCTAAACCCATGTCCACTAACTTAGTATTCAGATACCTATCTCTCGATACTCGCCTATGACAAGCCACATCCAAAACACCATGGATGATCCCCACCGAGCCCTAGGTAATCGGGAAACAACCTCTACACCATACCGTGACAAGCTGGTATAAGGACTATGCCCCTTCAGGCCCTGGTAATCGCAAATCTTATGCTCTGTTACTAATCAAGGCTATGCCCATCAAGCCTTGGGTTATCGCAAACCTAGGCTCTAATACCAATCTGTGACACCCCAAAAATCAGGGGTCCATATACTCAGATACCATGCTATGACACTCCAACATTCGAGGGTCTGGGCTGGGACATCCTGGCCAACCCTGAATATTCGCATTTTCTGTATATTTTTACAAATATACAAATTCTTATAATATTTTACAAGAGTTTACGTACAAACTTTGGCACTTTTCGAGAGGTTAAATATATTAAAATAAGATTGTTTTAATATATATAAATATTTCGAGGTTACACCCGACTTTTCAGATTTCTTTGACTCATGAGCGCCATTTTCACTGTAGTCCCACTCATTTTAGTGAGCAAAGCCTAGTAGAGATATCTCCTACCAAGGCTACTCCCCAACCAAGAGAAACATGCAATGCCACATATAATCACATGCATTCAAGCACCTATACTGCTAGGCTGATTGTCTACATGTCATGAATGCAGATGCCCCCATGACTCAAATCCCGAGTCCCTCACCGACTTCACACCCCGCATATGCCAAGTGTGAAAAACCAAGACAGGTGTTTCACCCAAACATCTTAAACCATTGAACAACCCTACATTCTTAATCTATCAAATCCGTGTGTTTATTTAAGTCTAAATTTCAGGCTCCACCGCAGCTTACACGCTCTTCCACACTTTCATTAACTTTCATCGCTCGATCCATATGGCCGACTCAAGAATAAAATTCTTAGGTCTTCCACCTGGGATCTCTCCATCTTGCTTCACCCAAACACACGAAATTTATTATTATTTTTATGCACATGTGAGCCCCTAATTCGATGTCATTCCATTTTACTCGAGTTCACCATGTAACACCAAACACGCTTGTCGATGCACCACATTGTCGACCAAACACAAGGCTCCATCCCAACCATGTACTCACACCCGACTCCGATCGTGATGTTCCTCGTGCATAATTGCAATGCAAATGCCATTGTATTGCCATTTCATGTCACATGTACTACGTTGTCACATGCAATATATCGCATTACACTACATGTCAGTGTCATGGATAAATTATATTTAATACATATAATTATTTCCATTTTTATCACACATATATCTCATAATTTCAACATTCAAGATGTTATTCCAATTTATGCTACTAACACACACAGGCCATTCTGGCCATAAATCCGCCACGCTGCCTTGGAAATAATCCGATTCTAGTCCAAAAGTCTAGTCTTCTTATCATCACCTCAATAATAAAACATCCAACACTCACTTCACTGTGCCATACGCAGCTCACGCATTTTAGATACAATCGGCTCAAAATAGAAGTCTTAAACCGAACTGACCATTCCTCAACCTGGGTCCATGACCCAAATTTCACCTGCTTGGCTTAGAACTTTATCTTATTAAATTCTGGGACTCAACAAGTGCTCTCAGAGTCCTCAAGAACGCTACAATTAGAGTTCCTGACGAGAAACCGTGCCTCCAGCTGACTACCAATTAAAGGGTGTATGGAAATTTTGGCACACCCCCATTCCTCGTCATTCCCGCTTGGGATTTTTCCATCCCAAACATAGTGTCTCGGTCTCAACAGTCTGAAACCTCGTGAAAACCGCCTTGATCAAGCCACACACAACCAAACCACACACATATTTAAATTACTTCCGAAATGGGGAGAAACCGAGAAGGCCACAGGCACCTAGGCGTAAAATAACCAGAGTAGGAGTGGAACCCACCACACAGAGGCGCACTTAGGTCCTTTTCCTATCCGGTTTTGCTCTCACGATGTTGGTTCCTGGCTTCTCCTCATTTCTTTTCTTTTCCTTTCTTTTCCTTTTCTTTTCTTTTCTTCTCTTTTTTTTCCTTTTCTTTTCTATTCCTCTTTCTTTTCCTTGTTTTCTCTCCTTCCTTTCCCTTTCCTTCTCGTTGCCCTCCAAAAACTGAACTGGAACTGAACTGGATGTTCATATATATAGCCAATCCATGAGCCATTTCACCTCCACATGGCATGCATGTGGCATGCCATGTGAGGACATGCCATTTCCAAAGCCATGTCATCCTCTATGTAAATGATCACATGGCTTCGTCAGTCCATGTGTGTCTCCTACCACACTACATGTCACATGGCATGTGTCTCATGCCATGTGTCACCTCGACACCCATTGTCTTGAAAATCGTAAATTTCGACGCCTCATATCCAACAAAATTCGATCAGACAGATTTGCAAGACATTCTCCAGAATCTTGAAATTGCTCACATCCAAGATGTAGAAAAATCCTTAAATGCTTCCTTCAGACTATTCCGATAAATTATCGCTTTTTGTGTTCTTTTCTGAAAAATTTAAATGTAAATTTTCACAAGTTTTACATCGTAATTCGATCGATGAAGATTTGAAGGTCAACTGCAGTCCCCGGAAGAACCAAGATTTAGTCTAAACTCAAAAACCTGGTCCCACAAACAGAGGACGTGCTGCACTCTATGAGTCCGGGACTCGAGCAAAGACCGGGACGCTAGGCAATATGTTAGCGTGAGCACCAAGGTACTTGGAGAGCAAGTAACCTATGGACCGAGATCGTTTAGGTAAAGTGACCATGATCAAATCAAGAATATCTTTATCATCTAAGCTATAAAACTCGACTAATTAAATAATGATTCATTCTAAAGAAGATACTTGAGCAACAACAAGTTTCCTATTTTAGTATGATAGCTTTCTTAAGGAAAGTTCAAATACTCAAGGAAGGTAGGTTTGAGTCATATTAGAATAATGATTCAATCTTATATAGAAGATACTTATATGATTTATATACTAAGAAGAATGCTTAAGTTCAACATGTTAAGGAGTGCAAGGCAAAATACTCTATGAGGTATTGCATGTTATGTTTCTTTCTATCTTAAGGAAGATGATGTTATTTAATTCCCTTCATCTTTTATTAATAGGTGTGTAATGCTGTAGAGAGGGGAATGGGAGGAGTTCATTCTTGGGCTCCACTATGAGTGATTGTGTTTTAAAAGGGTCAAGTAGAGTGGTGCCTGGCTCACATAAGACTCACTGTAAACTTTTAATTATTAGTGGAATCATAGCATCAAGGCACAAACCCGTGGATATGGTAAGTTGTCAACCACGTAGTAAAATTTTGTGTGCTTTATCTTATTGCAAAATATATTTACATCTTCAAAAACACACTAAGTTCCATAAGGAGTCAGTAGATCTACGTAGTTAGCATAGTCCGAATGAAATCAAAGTCCAAACATTAAGGACTATGACCTAGAATGCACACTTATATTTGTCACTATGTTTTCTCAATAACCAAACATGGCTTTTGCCTTAAAAAAATAGATATAAAAACAGCAATTCTCAAAAAGTTAAAATCTTGTGTAAGAGATCAAGATCGAATCTTTAATATTTGTAATAGATCTTTTGGTCAAAAGACTAAAACCCATCCAATAAATAAAATCTACAACTATATTATTAATAAGACAAAAAACAGCATACCATCAACATGAAGTAGCTGTATAAAAGGGAAAAAATTTCATTGAATAGCAGATGCCGATTAGATGATTCGAGGACTAGAACATCGACGCCCTCCACCACCATGTGTTGTGACTTCACTCTGTAAGAGTGACTAGTAGCTCTAGAAATTACAGGCTTATAGCTAAAGAGTTATGATTTTCAAATTCTTTGTGAAATAAAATGAATATAAAGAATTTGTGACAACCTTAGAATAAAAAGAGGGAGGATCTATATATAAAGGGTAAATGATATTTTCCATTCACAAGGTGGGACAATGTTATAAATCTCCGAACTCACATGTGTTTTAAAAATACCAAACCCAAATCTGCTCTATACTTGATTGTTATATTTCATACTGCTTTCTAATAAGGGTAGGTAATCTGAGGGGCTAGGTATTTTTCTGCATTTATAAAAGGGACTATTTCACCCAAAGATAAAAAAAAAAAAAGAAAGAAAAGAACTACTGTCCAAACATACCTATGTTGGTGTTATTAGTAAATATCATGATGCTAATTAAGTAAACAATGTTATATCCCCTTTTTTTCTTTTTTCTTTTTTTTTTTTGAAAGGAAAATACATATTGATTGAAACTTCTGTAATAAGTCAATAGATCCAAGATACAAATAGTTAAACCATATGATGAACAATATCCAGCACAAAGATAATAAATCTAAGATAAAGCCTACAAATTTAATAATATAGTGACTAGAATATATGCGTAGTCCTGCTTTCTAACATATCACAACTATATATATTTGATATTTTGATCGATTAAATTCGCTTTTGTTTATTCACCGTTTCTATTGGGATATTAACACACACTAAGACGATTTAACATCACCATGTTAAATAAATCGTATCGACAAACCAAACGCTGAGAAACCACAAACACAAAAGCAAGATAAAATCCTTAAACTTTCGTGGAAACCACTTTATTAAGCAAGAAAATGAAAGAAAATGTGTATGATGATTTTAATCAAAATGGCAAAAAAAATTCACCCCACCTTACTTGAGGAAAATAGGCTACAAGAGAACATGAAGAGAGAGATAAAGAGGAGGGCAGCTAGGGTTTTTATGTGGTTTGGACCTTCACTGTTGTTATATCCCCTATTTAAACCATTCAAAAATGAAATATAAATGTGTATGATTAAGGTTGATAAGCTAAAATATTCAACTCTTCATCAAAGATAATGGTTTTAAATTTCATTAAGATGATATTGTTTTAGGCTATAAATTAAAAGATGATGATTGACATGGGGATTTATTTTTATTATTAGAATTAGAATCTCAATTACTTGATATGTGAATGTTGGATATTTCCATGTTCCTCACAAAGCTTGATATAAAATATGATATGTATTTACTGGTAATAAATATCATGAAAATCACCAAGTATAGACAAATGATAATTCCACCCTTTAAATATTCGAGAATTATATGAACTATCGTTTATCAAAGATAATATTACCAAGTCCTTATGAAAATAGTGTTATATGTATAGTCACAAATTAATATATATATATATATATATATATATATATATATATATATATATATATATATATATATATATATATATAAGATAAATAAATAAATAGACTCTACTTTAAATTTCTTATAGTCACAAATTCAAAAACAATGATGTCTAATATATTCACTAATCTTGTGATGATCTTGTATATATATTTACAAAAGTAATGATTTAAGTATCTATCAGTTAAAGTGTTAAAGAAAACATACATGTGTCTACAAGAGTTGGAAAAATAAAAATATGAATATATTATGTTATTTTTTCTTTTATCTAGGTTTTATTTTTACTTGGTTATACTTCAGAAAAAACTTCTAAAGAGACTACTACATTTGCTTAATTATTCAAGAAATAATTCACTGTTCATGTATTAGAGTTTTTCCATCTCTTGTGTGTTTGGAATGATACAATATGTTTACTTTATAGTTTTATTTAAAGAGAAATTGCCTAAATATGGGAACTTCTTAGCTAAATATATTTCTATAAATTAAATACTAAGAATATACTACTTGTTAGAATTGATTTTTTTTTTTCCCTCACTTCTCCTATATTTACTCATACGGCCAAAATTTTTACGTCGTTGAGGCCATATTTAAGTTGCATAAGTTTGAAAAAAGATTTCAACAAATTAGGTTGTGCCTAATGCAAGTTTATTAGATTTTAGTGACATAAGCTCATGTACTTGATATAAAGGGAAATTCTTTCACAAAAATTCAATGAGGCCTACTTCATTTTATACTAGATCTTCCTATTATATACACAACTTTTGACTCTTTAATTGAAAAATCCCTATAAATAATGGAAAATGAAATTATTTCTTTTTAAATAAATATTATTATTGATTCAAACTAGTAATACATTGATAAAACACAAATAAATATTTAAAACTATAAAGGATAATAAATAACCTATGTTAATAAGATAATAATCGACTCTGTGTGTTCTCACAACTCTGATACTATGTTGAATTCGCCTCTACAACATATTGATCGATTATAATATGACTTGTCGTTCCATTCGATCAACATACTTTACCTGTATTTAACTCCAATTACACTCCACAGCACGATCAAAATAAAACGCCATAATAAGACAACGACACAAAAGCAAATGTCGTGAATAAGACGACAATGAAATCATGAAAATAAACAACATCCATGGAATAACCACTTTATTAAGAAATAGGCCAATAGAATGATAGTGTAGAGATGTGATTTCTGTGCCTAGAATGACAAAAAATCACCCCTCCTTGCTTAAAGGAAGATGAGTAGCTAGAAGAGAAAGTTGAGAAAATGAGGTTAGGATTTTTTTTTCTCTTTATTTATTTATAAATAAATACAAAAAAATTTAATGATTTCTTAAAAGAGATAAATTGGTTTAAATGTGATAAATTCCAAAATATTTCAAAGAATATCTCTTGCAAAAGTAAACATCCCCTTGAAAGTGCATTATAAATCTCTCACATGATAACTACAAATTCTCATGGTCATTCTATTCCATCATCTCCATGTTATACTATATTTTTAGGCAAATTTGTCTACATACTGAGAGTAGGAGTGAGGGAAGATTTTGAGAGTAATTTCACAATAGTATGAAAGATAGAAACTAGATTTTTCTTTGTTTTTTAAATCTTTATAGTCATGCTCACTAATTCCATTTACAAGGTTACTGAGAGTTTTTTGCCACATGAATTAATAACGGCGAGATATTTAATATGAATTTTAATAACCACTAATTAAAAATTATGTCATTATAACCTATTTTTTCTGCAGTGTACAGTTTTTAGGTTCTAGAAACAATTGCCAACCATATCCTCTACTAATTTCCTTAAGTTAATAAATAAATATAGATATAAGAAAAAACTATGTTTTTAGTCACTTTCTCATTGTACATACTTAGTTGAAGTATAGTATATTGAGGATGAGAATCCAATTTGCAAATTAGGCTTATAGTTCTTCAAAATTTTAAATTTCTTTTCACATTGAATAGAGCTAATTATATTTGGATAAAGTACTATGTGATTATGAAGATTCATTTCTATGTTTATCATGTTTAATTCATGATGTAGCACTCAACTGCTTTCAAAATAGGACATAGGGAAGGAGTATCTTGGGTTCAGCTTTAATGTGAATAGTTTTACTGTACTGTACTAAAGCATTTAGTTACAAAAATTCACTCCTAGTACATTTAATGGCTCCTTTAGGTGGGCTTAAGCGCATTTGTTTAACTGTTGTTTACACTTCCCACAAATTCTTTGCAGAACATTTTCTACAAGTGCTTGTAGAAATTCCTTAATTCCTTATCGCTTCCTATAAAACTTCCCAAAAGTATAGTAAACCCAAAAGGTTGCTTAACTAAAGAAATATTTAATAGAGTGCCGTCCCCTCACTAGTTTTTTGTAAATCTCCTGTCTCCTCAATACTCTTCTCAGATTACGGCTCAATATAAAATTATGAATTTGAGTTTTATGTATCTCAGTTTGAATTTATTAAACACCTATATTAATATTTAGATGTTTATGTTTATAATATCAATAAATGAGCATCTTGCACTACGTTGCTCTTCTAGAATAAGAGGGAAGAAAATTCAGGGAAGAAATGTGAAGGGAAAAGTGAAGAAAGGAGACAACATTTAACCTAATTCAAACAAAACACAGTGTAACAAATGCATACTCCACCTAGGAATTCACCAAAAAAAAAAAAAGAGGCCAACAACCTGAAAATCTAACAACCAAACAAGATCCATAATGGGTTTTCATAGTTCGCCTCAAAATGTGAACAAAGAAACAAAACAAAACAAAACACTAAATAAAAGACTAATTTTAGATTTCCACCTCTTTCCTTGCCGATGATCGTTCAAGAAACCACCCATGCCAGACCATCGAAGGTGGTTTGCAATATGCATCAGGCTTACTACTGGTTGTGGCGATGTTATGGTTGTAGGATATGGGAGGAAGAGTGATGATAACTACAGAGAGCAAATTCTTCCTCAGACTTCAAGATATTATGTTCAGCCAAACTCAAAACCCTACGACTAATCCCAACATCGTAACGTAAATTCTTACCTAATTTCTTCATCATTATGTTCTGAGATTTCCACCTTAACCTTCAAGAGCACTCATCCCTCTCCTTCTCGCTTCCTTCGTCACTCTTCGTTTCGCTCTTCCTCCATTCCATTTCCGCCTCCTAACTCTCCAACGCTGCCTCATTCCCGCCGTTCACAAAGAGTTAGCGTTGGCCTCAAATTGTAACAAAAGATGTTATTCACATCTTAATCGTATAGCAAAGATAGATCTGGGGCTGGAGGTACCAAATCTCTGTTGTTCCTTGGTCATGAAGAGTCTTCCTGGAAGCCTTGGTGACATTTTTAAGGCAGCAATAAGAGATGTTCCGTCCTCCCGCTCTTCGTAAACTCACAACATCCATCAATGGAATAGTAACCCTGAGGCCGCATTATTATGCATGCATTCCTTATATCTCACAACCCACTGAGAGATTCAAGATGCTTTGATTTTGTGATGGCTCACCCCCCCACCCTCATTCCCCACCGCGAACGCTACTGCAGCATTCTCATTCCCCAAGTCTCCGCTCATGATTTGTTGTTATATGGAGTGAGGCCATATATAATTGCTTGTCAAGTATTTAGGTATGTTTCATGGTTTCCTACCAAACCATGTTTGCAAAGCCATAAGTGTCACTAAGGGATGCCATTTGTGAAGTTTGAGTGAACCATTTGACCCTCATTATCAAACTGGTCAGTCCCTAGTTTTTTTCAGGCTTAAACCGTCCTCGTTAATCCCGAGTATAGTCTTATATCTTCTTTGTAGGATTGATAGAATCCCGCAAGGTCTAGTTATGGATATTCATACCAATATGATATAAATAGGAAATATATATAAGATTAGTAATTATCATAAGGTCCATGAGGGAACCTTTATGTATGTAATGTTAGCTGGAGTCCATGTTGCAAAAATTGTGGACGATTATAAGTTAATAAGTATGAAGAATATCTCAATCGTTTGAGATCTAGCCTAAACAAAATCATAAAACTTCAAGCCCAAGTTAGACAATACTTCATACCAATGGAATTAAAGGTGCCCACAAGTTTCCCTAAAATGTGGGAATAGGGTAAGGGGACCCTAAGGTCTTCCCTTACCCTCGAATAGATCCCCAGTTTTTTCAGGTCTTAAATTGTCCATTGTAATCCCGATGTATAGTCTTATATCTTGTAGGATTGTTAGAATCACGCTAGGTCTAGTTATGGATATTCATACTAATATGGAGAGAAATAGGAAATAAGATTAGTAATGATCATAAGGCCCATGAGGGAAAACTTACGTATGTAATGTTAGGTGTGAGTCCAAGGGTTAGAAACAGGGATGATTGTAAGTTAATAAGTATGGAGAATATTCGATTGGTATGAGACGAGTCTAAAAACAAAATCTGTAAAGCCTCAAGCCTGCTATTAGACAATACACCAATGTTGAATTAAAGTGGGCATGCCCACAAGTTTCCCAAGTAAACATGTAGTAATAGGCTAGGACCCTGTCTTCCTTTACTCAAATGATCCTCTAGTTTTTTCGTGTCTTAAAATCGGTCTGTCAGAATTCGAGGTATAGTCTTAAGGTCTATAGAATTGATAGAATCGTATAGTCTAGTTATGGATATTCATACCAATATGGAGAGAAATAAGAAGTAAAGATTTGTAGTGATCATAAGGTCCATAAGAGAAAACTTATGTATGTATTAGGTGTACATCTACTTGTTAGAAATGTGACGCATTATAAGTTAATAAGTATGAAGAATATTCAATCGTATGAGTATTTCCAGCCTAAAATCAAATCGTAAGGTCCTGTGCCCTGTTGAGCACATCATACCAATGTAGAATTAAAGGAAAACCCACAAGTTTCCTAACATGTAAGAATAGGTAAAGGGATAAGGTCTTCCATTTTAATTCTTGAAATGGTCTCTCATTTTTTCTAGTCTAAATCTTATTCATTATAAATCCCGAGGTATAGTTTATATCTATAGATTGATAGAATCAGGTTAGGTCTAGTTTTGATATTCATACCAATATGGAGAGAAATAGGGAAATAAGATTAATAATGATCATAAGGTCCATGAGGGAAAACCTATGTAAGTAATGCTAGGTGTGCTGCCTATGGCTAGGAAACAAGGACTCCATTTTAAGTTAACAATGTGGCTAGTTTATTATATGATGCCTTTTATGGAGTTTAAAAATTAAAAACCATGATGACCCTTGCCTAAGTTAGACAATATCATACTAATGTAGAGTGGTAGGTCCATAAGGTCCCTTAAATTATATAAGAATAGCCAGTGGGACTCTGTTTTCTTTACCCTTGGAATGATCCTCTGTTCTTTACAGGTCTTCAAATTATCCTAAGAATCTCAGTATGATATAGTCTTATATCTTGTAGATTGATTGAATTGTGCTAGGTCTAGTTATGGGATATTCATACTAATATGGAGAGAAATAGGAAGTGGTATTTTCACTATGACTATAAGGTCCAGTGAGGGAAAACTTTATGTATGAATGTTAGGTGTGCGTCTCAAGGGTTAGAAACATGGATGATTATAAGTAAATAAGTATGAAGTAATGATTCACTGGTGTTTTAGACCTTTTACAAGAGACCAAAAACAAAATCATGAGGGCTCCAAGCCTGTTAGCACATTACACATGGAAAGGGGTAGGTCCATAAGTTTCTAACATGTAATAGGCTAAGGACCAAGATTTTCCTTTACTCGAAATGACTCACTCTGAATAGTTATTCTTATAATCAACTTATACTTGATATCTCCTTTTTTACTAGGAATGTCAAGTGCCTTCATGCTTGAAATTGAGTTTAGAAAACATCTCTGCCACTCAAGTGATATATAAATGTAGAACCCCGGAAAATTTAAAATTTTCTAAAAGTATAAAATTAAATAATAAATTGTCAAACGGCTCAAGGAAGCCTAGAAAATTCCTATAGCCTCGATGACCTAAACTGACTGAGTCGCTGAGTCCTGCCTCACTAAAAACGAGCAACTCGTAGTGTTTCGGGAATTCCTAGGTAATGGGAATTCTTTATGAATTTTAGTTAAGCATTCAAGAATCAGAAATCCAGATTTTCTTAAAATCTCAGAGAGTTAAGAAATGACTTGAGTTAAGTTCATTTTAATGAACCAATCGGGTGTTAAATAAATTGTTCAAGACAGAAATGAACCCTAACGGGTCATGACTCGGAGCAAAATGTCTCCACGTCCAAACTCAACTTTCTTGTAAGGGAAAAGAGGAAGTACAGACATTTTCTCCCATTTTTGGCAATTCTATATAGGCTTGAGTTGAGAGAGAAATGATATGGAACCTTCTTCTATGATCTACGAAGATCAGTACTCTAAATCCCGTCGTTTCAAGATTTGCTTCATCTACTCGACGAGAGCTACGCATGGGTACCGACAACACTAGCTTTACCAAGATTTTTGGTTTGAGAAGAGTGCTACTGGAGAAGCTCGACCTCTCTAAGATTTACTGATCGGGAGGCTCGTTTCATCTGCCAAGACTTAAAGTCTGGAGTACTGCTGAGGGCAACACGTGGACACCTGAACAAGAATTTTCTCGACATTCGAGCTAAAGTTCTGAAGGCCGTGTTCTGGCCCGAGACTCCAAAAGTTTCTCGCTTCGCCTCCAAGAGGTAAAAAGGGAACCTTCACTCGGGGTTTATATTTCACCTAAATGTTGTTTTGTCTTCTGCTGAGTTTCTAGTGTGGCTGCTTCTGGTTGTGCTCTGCACAATAAAAAAATCCTACTTTTTTCTGCTTGAGCTATGATGTCCATTTTTTTTGGGTAGCTTGTAGTTTTCGATTTTTAATATGAGTTTATTTGTGCTTCTCGTGCCATGCTTATGGCTTGAATTATGACTCTATCGCTGCTTGTCATTTTGGCTGCTCCTGTATTTAGTTTCAGAAATAAGGCATTTGAGCTTTAAAGAAGCCTCTGAACAATTTCTGTGGTTCATGAGTTGCCCAAGAATTGCGCCATAGTGCCTCCAACTTCGGACGGCCATAACTTTCTCGTCCGAGCCTCCTTTTGTGCTGTTTCAGATCATTGAAGTTCAATCGATTCTAGAATCCATCCATATATGTAGGTTGGATAAAATCTCTAAACTCATATTTGATCCGAAAAGACACGAAAAGTGAAGCCCTCGCTGATTCCAGCGCCGCCATCGTTCATACGAGGCCTCCAACTTCGGACGGCCATAACTTTCTCTTCCGGGCTCCGTTTAGGATGTGTTTTGACTCTATGGAAATCTATTAGAGTCTAGAATCTGACCATGTTTTTCACTATACTGTGCTCACATCCTTGTTGAATTTACAGCATGAATAGTGTGCAAATTGTTTGTTGTGTGGATGTGAGGAGTTGTGTGTCATGCCATTACATGTATGTGTTGTAGTTATCTTAGTGCATGATATGCCATGAATTAGCCTAGAAATGAGGTGTGGCTTAGTTTATTGTTCTAGGTAGTAGTGACTTATTGAAATACAATATGTAATAGTGATTGATTGAAATGGCATTTCTTATTAAGAGGTGTCATGCTTGGATACAATATGTGTGCTCTAACATATTGGTTTGATGTGTTTTTCTTTCGGGTGGACATGGCTATTGTATGGCATGTTGTAGGCCAGTTTATTGCATTATGCGCTGCGATTTAATAGATTGAGTATGACATTACTTGTCTAAGTAGTTCAATGATGTTGATGCATGCTTTTGATGTGTTATATGAATGTATAAATGTTAGTATGACTCAGATGTAAGGCTGACTAATGAATGTAAGTGACTTTGTGTGCATTACAGACATATTTCCAGATGAGCACTGTGTAGTGTACGGCATGTGGTGTCCATGTAGAGGTCTTTTATACATCAGCATGACTCCTGGAGTGCACTGGCACAATTGTATTTGCAATCGATGCACCCTGTGGACATCGCATGGTATGGGTGTGGAGGCATAGTCGCTGTCATCTCACCATCCCCGGTGAATGCTTGTGGACTCCGTACTTTAGATCTAAGTCCACAATGGAGATCCACTCAGATACATGCTGACAATCAACACTGTGCTTAAGGTCGATGGTGAGACCCCAAATGGGACAAAGACCGCTGAGTCTCACTACAGATGAAAATAAATACACGTGTGTTGCATAGCAAGATGTGAGATTCCCCTTGTGGTGAAAGACCCAAATTTATTGAGAGGTTACATTACGATCACCCGGCGATGAAAGCGCATCAAAAGTGCTCCGAATGTGTCCTGACATCCGACGGTGTAATCCCAAAATCCTGTGTCATGTAAATGATATATATACACGACATTTGGATTACATCAAGTAGCCACTAGAGGATAAAACCACAGTATGGGCTATAAAACAAAGCTTGTTTATGAAATAAATGATTTTACAGGGATCATCCAAAGCCTTTGATTTGAAAAGAAATGAAAATGACTTTATAAATGATCATTGGATGTGATCCTTAAAATAAAGGTTTTTATCACGCACGGGGTTCCTATCATGTGTGAGAGGAGTCGGTGAGGGGACTTGGATACATACAATGATGAGTCCCTTCTCATTCATGATATAAGTAGGATTATGTGCTAGGATTGCATGTCCTAAAGCTGGTGTGCTTGGTTGTTTAATTTATTCATGTGTATTTAGGTGGGGAATAACCCTATAGGACTTATCTTTACTTGTATGCTAGCTCACCCGTCATAACCCCTTTCAAAAATTTACATGTGCAAGAAGATAAGGTTCTTAGAGGCCGTGATTACTATGTTTTGGCTCTGGACAGGCCTTGATTCATGTTTTTGTATTTATATTAGAACATATTAGTTTTGTAATATAATGTTTTGTATTAAGAGTGATGGCACCCTTGTGGTTTTTGGTGATGGTAGATATTATATGATAATAAGCACAGGGTTACATTTACTCGATGTGGACCCTGTGTCGTTGTATAATATCGGGACAAAGTTGCCATGAAATTACACATGTGTCAGATTAGCAGAGCTCCCGCACAAAGGAGACTCCGCTTCGATTCTGTTTGAACTCAGTCCTGTAGAAAGGACTCACGGAGTGTGTTCAAGTACCCGACATCCACAAATTCTCCGTGGATTGACAGGTTGTCAACTGACCCCTGGATTTTAAAGGTCACAAATAAGGGATTTGGGACAACTATTTTTGAGCTCTTAATGTTATGATTTAGCAAGTAAATAGATAGTGGAGGCTTCGATGATACAAGTGATTTATTTTAAATCATTCTTATTGCTTCAAATTGGAGTTTCATGGCTATTCAAGAGAATTTTAAACACCTAATGGCATTGTTATTTGACTTAGGGATTTACCATATTGAGTCACTCCTTTAATTCAATTCAGAAAATTTTAGTTTGGGAGCTTTAAGATTTTCACCTATGGAGGTTCAATTAACGCAGTATGCATAATAGGTTTCACTCAAATTATGTTTGTATTGAAAATTTCTAGATGAAAGCACAATATATATATAGGTATCTTGCTGAGTTACTTAATTTTAGCTGTCTCTTTTGAAATAAAGGTAGCTCAAAGGACTTTGTCCTTAGCACTTTTTGCTCAAATCTTGTAAAGTCTAATTCCCTTTAATTTAATTGGTTTTCTCCCATTTTTCACAAAAATCATAATTTTTTTCAAGAAATTATGAAAGGGTTTCATTTTTTTTTTATCTATCTTAACTCCACAATATCCTTTTACACTCTGCTATTTCTCTCATGGTTTGATAGTTAAGTTTCACAAATAAGATTTAAATATAGCCCAAACTCCCTATGATACAAATTTCGAGCATTCATATAGGTTTTAGAGACTTCAGGCTTTTACAAAAGTTAGTTATTCTTGATTTATAGAATGAGTATAACTTAGCTTAGATGAGTTTGTGCCCCTTTTAGTCATTCTATGTTAAAAAATTTTACCACTTTATTTGAATTCTTTAATACTTTAATGACATCAACAGATTCATTTTTAAAGGAGAAAACATGGAATCCATAAAAAATAAGGTTCATCTCATCTTTTTCTCCTATATATACATAGTTTTTAAGATCTTATTTTCACAGCTGACATATACTTTTCTTACGTTATTTGTTTTTCCTTTTAGGTCAATTGAGCTTAGGTTGAAATTGAGATTAGTTACCTTATTGCTTAACTTTAAAAGAGTTAAATTTTAATTCATATGTTCTTAATTATTTTGTGTTTTCCTTTTATATGAACTGTATCTTTGAGCTGCCAAATCTATCATACTTCAAGAATGTTAATCTGAATGTAGTATTTATAGTTAGAATATGTAACTTCAATACTTTAGAATTCCAAACTTTTTAGAAAAAATTCATGTATTATAATTCTTGTGATCCTTTTGGTATTTTTATGGTATGATATAGCCATTTTTGCTAGATGATCACATATGTTTACTTTTGTTTTTACTCTACTAATGTGTGGGTATTTGATTATTATTTTACTTCAAATAATTATTTAGAGAACATAGTTCCACTATTTATCATGAAATGTGTTCTATATAATGGTGGGCCTATCTAAAATATTTAGCACTCCATAGCCGTTACTAGAATTGACATTAAACATCTTATTACTCATGCATGTTTATTCCCAAAACGTTTATTTTTTAATCCCTTATCAATATATACATACACATACATACACACATTCTATATCACATCCTTAATCCATTTTGACCTTCCACTAACTCAATATCTCAACTTTAAACTTGTACTTGGTCAACAAGCAAATAGTTTTCCACTTAAAATTTTTGTTATGCTATTTATATCGCTTATCAATCCTCATCAAAGGATTAAGATGAGTCATTAAAGACGATAGATTTTATGATATTTTGATTGGCCATCTATCATTAGAGAGTCTAGATAATTGTTTTTCATGGCATTTTTTTGTTGAAATCCAATTTGATAAAACAATTTTGCCACTCATGTAGAGTCTTGAGGGAATTACGATGAGAAATATGAATAATAAATTTACTTGCAATAAATCGATTTTATCTCACTTCAATCCTCGATCTTATTAAAGTGAACTAGAACTTTAGAAGGTCAAGATATGATTCACACGTTAGAAAGTGCAAATCAATTGTAAGATGCACTAACATTATACTAGCTACAAAATATTCTAGTATGAATTAATGTCCCTTTCAACGACACTGACATCATAAATGAATTTGAAACAGTTTATGTGATAGACTTATTATTAAAAGATACACTTAGAAAACAAGGTATATTTAAAAATGGGCTATTGAATTGACTAATGAGTCCTTAAACTAATAAATAAATAACCTTGTTACCTTGATCGTTCCCGATTCGAGGCATCAATGTACACAACCTTCAAAAAGGGCGATCCAAATATTTGTGGTCAGCATTCTAATGATTTAGTCAGCAAAAATATGGAGAGGAAGAAAAAGAGTTCACACGCTTGAATTGTATACCTTCTCATCGTGGGGATCCTACCAATTTATAAGAAAGGTTCATGAATCCCTCCCTTTTCTCCGTAAAGAATTTCCTCTCTTTCGAATAAGATCTCCCATTCGCTATCAAAGACCAATTCTTCCTTATCAAAGATCAGATCTTCTCCCTGAGAAGCAAGAGATTTGGAAACTAGAAATTGGTGATAAACAACTTTTGCGTATTTTCATTTCTTTATCCATTCGTCCATGCAATCTAACTTGCCATGTTTTGCGATTTCACTTGGGGACTTGGACTCTAGACTGCCGTTTCTAAGGTTGCTAGTTTCTCTGAGGGTACTCTCGACTTTCACAGACTGGTTCTCGATTTCCATCTAGGTAGTGCCGACTCAGTTTTACTTTCATGATAGTATGCTTTTCTGCCGCTTCCACATCGTACGCGGATCTAGACCAAGTGGGTCGAGCCCCAGCTCCATCGAGTAATGGGTTTAAAACACACTCACAATGCCCCTTTTTCCCTATTGGAATTTTATGCTTTAGTTGTGAAATACTCGTATATTAAATGTTGAATGTGGAGTTGAATGCACCAAGGCGATGCTCTCGTGGGTTTAAAGATGGGAAACGCATGTTTCCCAATATATATATGGCGATCTTGCTCTCGACTCCGCCACACGAATGGGCCTACATGCTCTTACTCCCTACAATAGGGTAGGGTTTCAATAGCGCTTTCTTTACGTTTTCTCAGATTTTCGACTCTCAAGAACTTTGCCTTTATGCTTCCGTGAACTCTCTTCTAAATGAGCCTACCTGAGACTCCTTAACTCTTCAAATCCATTTCAATTTTTCTATGAGTGTTTGCATCTCAAAACTTTCTTTGCCTATTTCATTATGTTTTTAGGTCAGTGTCCGCATAGGTTATGCGAAGGCTTTCAGGTTCGCTTCCTAGGTTTTGTCACTGTGATGTAAAAAACCCATGATTTTCTATCTTTCTAGGTTTCATATTTCCATCTTCGCTAATGGATCTTAAGTTGACCCTTTCTTCATTCTTTAGAATGACAAAGAAGCTACTTAAGAGGTTTCTTTTAATAGCTGTGCTAGGCGCCGAGGGGACTTTAGAGCTGTTTACTCAGTAGCATAGTTGCTGCTATGTCTGTAAAGGAACGAGGCTTGCATATCTCCGTGCTCCGTCGAAATCGGGCCCCGAGATGTTAGACGCACCCAACCCGCCTCAACTATAGGAGGCGCATAATGCCATTTACTCACTCGAGTACTGCTGTCAGCTTCGCTTCCCCATCCCATCATTGGTGAATTAGTTTTTGCATTTTACCCAAGCACCTCCCGTGACTGCACATTCACTTCTTTCGATCTTAATTGGTCAGAGGTGCCAAACTTTCTCTACCAAATGATATTTCATTGGTTGAGATTTGTTTCATTTACACTTGAAGATATGACTTAGGGCTCTTGTCTATGTCACTCACAACCCCTAGCTGCCAATTTGTAAACCCAGTTTTTGAACCTTAAGACTTATGAGAGTGTAGCCTGTGAAAGGCTCGTGGTATGAGACATCTGGGTCTCCTAGTATTCGCTTTTACTTGAATTCAGTCTTTGTGTTCCCAGTTTGTCCCATTTTGTCGATTTTTATTTGTCCCCAAGCTTCTTATGCTTAACACATCATCTCTTGAATTTTTTAGGTGTTGTATAGCGAGGTCATATGAAGGTCAGGGTGGAGAGGCAAGTTTTGATCGCATCGTACTTGCTATTTGAGATTACCTAGAGCATTAACCACAAGCCCTCTTATCGTGAGTAACTCATGGTTTAGCTACTAGCTTTATAAACTAAAGGCTATCTTGTTGGTTTGTTAAAGAGTGCTTAGAAAGAATATTTGTTTTTCATGATCTGAGCCCAGATTCACTCAGCTCACATGTCTTTTAAGAGCTCCCATAACAACCCAGAGGTCTGCTAGATTGTTTGAATTAGCCTAACTAGTCATCTTTAGTCGAACGATTCACATCCTCTAAATTCCCTAAAAAGTAACAAGAAGAAGAGAAAAAGGCAAAGAGGGTCAAGGCACCAAGGTCCCTACATGAGGACTATATGGTTTTTTAGATTTGTTTGGATCAAAGTTCTAACAGTCGACCGAGGAGATATGCAAGATGTCTAATTCAGTGGGCTGAGTTTGTTGTGACCGATGCATAAGCTGGCTACGAGCACTAAGGAGAGAGGCTAATCCCGACTCCAAAGTACTCAGTTAAAAGCACCTAAATTATTTGGCTTCTAGAGGGAGGTCCAAGAGAGTCACAGCTTAGTTACTTGATTCTCCAAAACGGCCTCCGAGGCCATCTCGACTTTGAGGGTGTCGTCACAGCTTCCCATGGTGCCGACAAGGCAAGAAGATGGTGTGTCTCCGTTGTAGTCTCTCCGACGCCGATAGTATTGCGATGGAGTGTCCCTCAAAGATAGTTGTCAGCCCCAGTTCTCGGCCTCGTGCTTGCAAACACTGTCCTTACGCGAGGCTCCATGTGATCAATGGGTGCTTGGCTCAGATGTTTCACATAGGAGTATGGTCGTCCTCGTTGGATATGGTGGTCTCCTTATCTGCAGGTTGAATTAGAATCATCGACCGTTAGGAGTCCTTCCACAAGGAGGACTCCTTTGGCTGCAAATGTAAGCGCGATCTCTACCCCACTTTCCATACCAATGGTGGCTCGTATTGCAGGCTATTCCATCCCCCTTCCCAAGCTATTTGGACAAGAAGTCCTACCAGCACGTGGCTGAAGACGGGATACACATCAGAGCTAGTATGACTAGACTTCTATCTACTATTTAAGCTCGTATGTGGTGATTTTCTCTTAACACCTTTTCTGTCATAGCCATTACCGTTTGGCTCGAATATGATGTGCCAACACGTGAGCCCATCAAAGGCCGGAATGTGAGAGCATACTCACGTTTCAATCGACCACCTCTAAGCACCAAGCATTAGAAGACTCTAGTAGCGAGGTCCAAAGGCATTGAGTGTAAGGCTATGAGGGGTACTGAGAAGGGCTAGAGGGAGGCAGAGTAGTGAAAGGATCGTACAAGAGAAAGCCCAAGTTTCCCGACTAGCCGTCATTGAAGCGGGTGACATGAAGGCAACGATGGAGGGTGACTCGCTACACCAGCAAGCCTCCCAGCACAGAGCCAGCAAACATGAGGCGCCGAGACCTCGACCAGAGGTCGAGCAACCGCCACCCTACTCGAACCCAGGATAAGGACAGAAGGGCCTCCACTCTCAAGCCGGGCACACAAGGAGGCCATGGAGGAGGACTACCAAAAGGTCCTGGAGGTGATCTTCGCCTACGGCTACGAATGTTGTGCATTCAAACACAATATCTGTGGAGACCAACCAGAGGTTCCAAATGGTATGCTCGATCAGTTCGACCCTCTTCTCAGAGTTTTTGTTCGTTGTGCCTCTGGCCCCTAGGAGTAACTCAGCAACAAAGATCTTTGCAGGATCTAATCGAGACTCCATTCATGGAACCTATGCCTCTATCATGATCATAATGATTCTACTCTTTCTTCCTCTTTCTCCCCTCTTTTCTAAATTCTCTTCAGAAGGCCCCTGTCTGGGCCACCAAGAGATATTTTTGTGATCAGCAGACGCCAATTTAATGAAATATGACTCGTGCATTTGTATGTAATGAACCTCCTCTGCTTTCTTCATTCTTTCTACGTATATTGGATTAGTATGTTTGCTTATATTTTTCTTTTAAGGACCGTAGTTTGGTAAGGATCATACATTGGAAAGCAAGGCACTATTTTGGGGCCTATGCCACAAAGCAGAGTTATTTAGGTGAAATGTGGGTCGTTTCTGCTGCTTATAAGTTTGGTCTGAGCGCTCACAGCTCTAGAGTCACAAGTCCTGGTCTTTTGAAAGTGTCACCGTTTCTAGGAGCCATAAGTTTATCTAAAGTGCCAATGTGCTTAGAGCCACATTTGGTCTTTTGAAAGTGTCAATAGGCTTAGAGCCACAAGTCTCACCTTTAAAAGTGTCACAGTTTTGTCCACAAGTCAAGTCTTTTGAATCAGGCTGTGAGCCATAAGTCTAGTTCCTTTAGCATCATAAGCTTAAAGCTTACACAAGTTTGGTCTTTTTTTGAGCTGCGTAGGCTTAGCCACAAGTCTGGTTTTAGTGCTTTCATAGCTAGAGCTACAGTTATTTTGAGAGTGTTGCTAGACTTAGAGCTACAGTTCAGATCTTTTTTAAAGTGTTAGTGTGCTTAGAGCCACATGGTCTGCCTTTTGAAAGGGCTCAAACAGAATTTAGAGCCACATCTCGGGTCTTTGAAAGTGACAAAGCAGTTTCTTAGAGCCACATCCGGTCTTTGAAAGTGCTATCGTGCTTAAAACCACATCCTGTCTTTTGAAAGCTAACAGCTGAGTCACATCTCGGTCTTTTGTGTTCCACAGTTTATAGCCACATTTGTCTTTCAGTGCCGTATTTGTGAGCCACATCTCGGTCTTTTGAGTGCCGCAGGCTTCTTAAAGCCATATCCGGCCTAAAGTGCCAGATAGAAAGAAAATACTTTAAAGGAAATTTAACCGATGTCACCTTTAAAGAAACTTTACTGATAATACTCTTGCAGTGCATAGCATTCCACATCCTAGGCATTAGCGTCCCATCCAATTTATCCAATGCGTACGATTCGACTGGCCCCACTCTAACTATTGTGTATGACCCTTCCCAATTTGGTTGGAACTTGTCAGTTGCTGGGTCTGCCGTGTTTTCAAAGACCCTCCTTAAGACTAGGTCCCCGACTTGGAATGTACGCCGTCTACCCCATCATAGAAGAAGCTTGTTGTTTTTTGGTAGTATGATTTGATACGCACAACCGCCGGCTTCACCTGAGCCTGCCCCTGTCATATCTAAGTCTCGGGAAAGGCTTCAAGATAGCCTCCTTTAGGTACTCCCTGCTCAAAGTGTAAGCATTCCAATTTCTAGATTATAGCTCATCCCATAGGTGACTGTGATCTGACATTTTGCTGGGATCTCCTACAAGAAGAGATATGCCTGAAGAACTCCGGTAGTTTCCTTTTCTCACCCATTTCCCCACTTAATATAGACGTTTTTTCAAAGTCGCCAAGAGAGCCTTACTGGAAGCTTATCCGCCATCGCTTCCGCTGGTAGTACAAATCTCTGATTTTCACTACTTGTAGAGCTCTTATATACTTCGCTATCAAATGTGGTCTATTATCGTCATGATCTAACTGCAGTGTATTCAACCGCAGACAATATTCTTCCCACACAAATCAAGGACGCCCTGCTCGACTTATATAAGGCTTCACTTCTATCCATTTACTGAAAATGGCTCCTGCCTCAGGAAACTGATATGACCTCTTGAGAGTCGCCTCATCGACCTCGCCGCTGTTGCACCCATTTTCTGGAGGTAGGAGCCTGAGAGTCCATTACAGCTTTGAGTTAAACAAGATTGGCTTCTATCCCTCTCTAGGTCACCATAAAGCCTAAAAACTTGCTCGAGCTAACTCCGAACGCACATTTCAAAGGGTTAAATTTCATATCAGACCTTCACACTCAGTTCTAGGGCTGCCCCTTGTAGATGCTTGGTGGTCGAAGGTTCCTCGATTTTACAAGCAAAGTCATCGATATAGGCTTCATGGTGCTGCCCA
Organism: Tetrastigma voinierianum; assembly: GCA_016808115.1. Lineage (NCBI taxonomy): Eukaryota > Viridiplantae > Streptophyta > Magnoliopsida > Vitales > Vitaceae > Tetrastigma > Tetrastigma voinierianum. The sequence continues at coordinate 203,576 of JAEQBH010008183.1, forward strand.
ATTGCTGGGTCAAAATGGTCTAGTTACCACCATGATCAGCTGGCCCTCGACATTATTTAACCTCAAAGGCACAAGACATAGCGTATGTCCTGTGGTGTAATGAATGTCGTTTTCCCCGCATCGTGTGTGCATAGGAATCTACGATATCTTGAGAAAGCTGCCTAGAAACTAATAGCCCGTGCCTGGCCACAGATCCACAATTTGATCTATACGCGTAAGGGAAGCTATCTTTTCGGGCATGCTTCATCAGGCCTGATGTAATCTACACATACTGCCACTCTATTCCCTCCTATCTTTGGAACCACCACCATGTTGGCCAACCACTGCACGTAGGAGCGTCGACGCCACCTCAAAGGTAGGATGCCCAGATGTAGCATTGGTGGGATCAACTCGAGGGCAACGTCAAGGGTTCCCATGGGCTTGATCCAAATGATTCCTGTTTTCTACCGCTGATGCATTCAAATCATATATATACAAATTATGACACCATTATCATGTAACATATGCTAATCCCCAAAGAAGGCAATTGTGAACTTGTTTAGACCAAAATAACTCAGATGTCTATAGAAATGGATTTTATCAACATTCATTGAAGATTTAGTTTATTCCATTATTGTAAGCAGACAGGTTGTACAAGTAATAAAAGTGCACCTATAAGTCCTGACATATCGCTCCCATAGATTTTGAAAAGAATTTTGTACCAATTACTCCAACTACTCAAGTTCCACACTCATTCGACCCCACTTCAGGAATTTCAATAACTCGAACTAAGAATTCTACTATCCGAATTTCTACATCTATAACATAAAAAATTTAAACTCCTCGAACATAAACTGGACTGAACCAAATCATTGTTGAAGTGGACACTGATTTCACCGCTGTGAAATTATCAATTCCTACATCATAATCTAATTCGATTCTATCATAAATTGGAATCTTAAATTGTCAAAGAGGCAAGGTAGTATAGTTTGGATTTCTCCTTTAACTATATTCCTTTAATCGCTTAGAATCATGTTCATTTCTTATTCATGTTTCTAATCAATTGCTTGTAATCAGAATTTCTTTATAAGATCTGGGTATTTTTCTTTTCCAATACTTCATACCCATTTCTTATGACTGTAGATTTCTTGCTTCCCAAGACAGGGTCATTGCCAGATTTCTACAATATGAATTATGTCTCATCCTTAAAATCTTAAAGAATTCTCCCTTTCTTTGATTAGATCTACATCATTGTAGATCAAGATCAATCCTCCAAACCAAGGGAGAGATCTTTAATTGATTAAATTGGATAGATCACTCAACTGGTTCTCAAACCATAAATTGATGATTTATCTAAGTAATCTTTTCAAATAATATTAGTTCTTCAATATTAGCCTAGAGATACTTCTAATGCTTTCATGCTCTAAGAATTTCCATCTTATGTCATCAGAGGGCCTACTCGAAATCAGAGCGTAAACAAATTTTATGGGTATTAGTTACTAATATTTGAACACCACTTCATGAATTGATCACCATTCAATAAATTCAAGATTGTCAACCCAGGAAATTTCCTTCTAATTGTATAGAAAAGACCATAACTAACATCAGATCTTTCCCAACGTAAGTTGTGTTTCTCAAAAACTGGATCACAGTGAACTCTGAAATACCGATCAGGAAAATTCCACTAACTCGTAATCAATCAAAGAAATGAATTTCATTCTTTGTCTAGATTTCATTGGATTCAAACAATAATCGAAAATGACTTTCAATAATTTAATTCAACTTCTAAACTTCGAACACTCATCAAGTTTGTATCCCGTAAATGTTCTGGTACTCAAGTTAAATCTAGTATACGAAGAAAAGAAAAGAAAGAAAATAAAAGAAAATATAATAAAAGTCATCAACTCCCTAGATGCCAATGCTTTCCTCCTCGACTCACCTTTTACTTTCCTCCAATTGTTTCTATTTAGAGCCTTCGTAGTTTAGGCCCTAAATTGAGGCTACATTACGGATCCCAAAATTCGCCCAGACTGCATTCTCTCGTCACAGACTGAAGTTTCATTCCGACAGTTTTCAATCTTCATCAGTTGTGTCTCATGGTAAAGATGCAACACGACAGAGTTTCCTTGGTTACGACAGTATTCTTTTCTTCAACATATTCATTTTGTCACGACAGAGTTTCCTCTGTCGCAACAAATCTTTCTTTGGCTCCTTAACAATCTGTCTTGTAAAGTCTGTTGTTCCTAACCGTCATGTCACGACAATCTTATGTGGTTCCTTGAATAGTTATGTCGCGATTATCGACAGAATTTTGTTGGCATGTAGTTTCTCTCGTGTTCTTCTTCACTGGTGTCAGAACCCGCTTTATGTTATGGACAGCATTGCTTTTTGGTTCTTGTTGCAACACTGCTTTATACATCGTAATTTTCGTCACGGCCCAAAAAGTTTGTCGCTATAGAGTTTTGTCACCACTTAACCCGATTTCTTGTTTCAACTTCATTTTGATGTTGCAACATGGCCTCTTGGTGTTGTCGATATTATTGCCGCTACTGTGCTTCTTCTTTGCGGTTTGAATTTTGTCGCGACATTAAAAGTCTCTGTCGCAACCTTATTTATCTATGTTCAACTGATCTCTGTGTTGTGACTTTAGGATCCCTGTCACGACATCAAAACATCTCTCGGGCCAAGCATGTCGCAACATTGATCTCTTTGTTGCAAACCTCGTGGCTCCGCTCACTAAGTAAGATCACATGTGAAACCACGCTTATCCGTCAAACCGTGAGCTTTTTCTTCTTCATGCCCGATTTACGCCACCTTGTCGCGATCGAAATCTTTTCTCCTGCTTCTTATTTTGTCTCAACAGTTTTTCCATGTTTGATAACTTGTCGCAACATAAGAGGCTTCACGCTGACAGAGATTTTGCCTTCTATTCTTCATTATGTCATTGCATAAACTTATTCATTGTAGTATTCTTCATGTATCGCTTTTGTACTTTCGTCATAATTAAGATATCTGTCACAAATGTATCTCTCGCTCTCTTTCCTATTTCATTTGTGTATTTGACAGATTTTTGTTTCGAGACAAGTTCTTCCTGTTTGACATCCCACAAACTGGTCGCAACATAAACTTTCTTTATCTCAAGTGACTGATTATATTATTCCCATTTTCTGTCGCGACACGCTCTGCCTTTCGTCACTACTAAAGCTCATCCGCAATACTCAAACTCTCAGGTTAGCACAAAGGAAATATTGTTTCAGGATCAGTTCCTTGCTATTGCTTAGAAGTTTGTTGCTTATTACTTATAAACTCTATAGCTGGTAGAGACCACTGCAATTGCTCTTTTTCTCTTTCTTTCCTATGGTACTCTTTCTCCTTCAATTAAACCTACAAACACAAATTTGGTAAATATTCCATAATTTGGCCTTAAAACAAATCTGAAGATACTAAAAATAATGAAAAATGGATCAAAATAGATGAGTTTAAGATCTCATCCACCTTGTCCTCCTCGCTCTCACAGATGTCTGACCCACACATCACTAAAGGCAAGGCAAAATGTGCCGTCCTCACGATCATGTCTTTTTGCCTCCGTGAGCCTCTCTTGCTTTGCAGATTACTCATGGATGTGAGCCGCCTCGAGGATGCCCATCTGCCTCCGCTAAGGCATCGATGTCGTCAGAAACATGGGCCCTTCCCACTGTGTGCGATCTGGATACGATCATTGCCTCAGGCCTCAGGCCTTTTCCAAGATCGTGGCTATTTTCACTCCAGCCCGCAACCGTCATTCTCACGCGTGCTGCTAGCCCGCCCATGTAACCTCTTTCCATCTGCCTTGCTTCTGCTCCTTACTTTCTCTCCAAGTCCCGATGCTAAAGGGAGTGAACTCGATCTTAGTGACTGTTCATCGATTACTTTGTCATCGCGATCAATTTCTACCTAATTAGGACGGGAAGGGGACTTCCATTGTGTCCCAAGTGGTAGGCTGGGCCATTAAACACCGCTGCTTCAAGCCCTTACAGCTTCAGAGGCAAGACTTTCTATTCGGTCTTTCAAACATGTAACCAGACCACTGTTGTTACCTTGATCGCTCGATCTTTCGAGGCATTAGGCGGCAATGTAAACATGCTGAAAAAGGGCATTCCTGGCGATCATGACTTTAGGCCTTCAATGATTAAGTCAACAAAAATATGGAGAGAAAGAAGAAGAAAGTTCGCACGGTTGGAATTGCATACCTTCTCATAGTGGGGGATCCTCCCAATTTATAGAAAGTGGTTCATGAATCTCTCTCTCCCCCTTTTTCTTAGTGAAAGAATCTTCTTCTTTTTGGGACAAGATCTCTCCTTCCTTATCAAAGACTAAATTTTCCTTATCAAAAGATATTTTATCTTTCGAGAAGTAAGGATTTAAAACCAGGAAATTTGTGATAAATACCTTTGTTTATTTCCCTTTGCTCCTTTATCCATTCATCCATAAATCTTAACTTGCCATGTTTAAGTAGACTCACGACTGGGGACTTGGAACTTGCATTTTGCGCCTTTAGAAGCCGGCCTTGGGAAGGCACTTTGACTGGCGTACTTGCCTGGATTCGTTTTAGGTAGTGCCTACCAATTTTAATATGATAGTGGCCAGGGCCACTTCACATCAGGCCGGCCGGACCTTGGACCAAGCGGCTGACCTAGCTCATCAAGCAGCGGGTTTAAAACCACGATAATTACCACCCTAAAGAGTGTTAAATTATGCAATTGATCCATGAAGAGGAATACTTTAAAACAATGACATGCCAATTAATTATCTATAACAGAGGAGAAGGGTTTGAAATATTATCTACAAATAAGAAAAATGGGATTAAACATTCATAATTGACAACTTTTTTTCCAAGTGGCTATTTGATATCACAAGAAAACAAGAACATCAAACCAACAATTGTGGATGAATGTCAATATGGACATGATGGTCTAAAATGGAAAGAAAAAAAAATGTAAATAAAACTTAAAATTCATTAATTACAAAGTAAAAGATATTTTGACTTACTCAACAATTTCTTCAAGATGTAAGAGTTTTCTACCAAAATGAAATTATATGATATAAAATGTAATAAGTACATAGTACAAGTTTTCTTGCAAAAACCTAGTGTTATACTACTTTCTCTTTATGGATGTCATAATCGCTTGCTTTATAATTAATTTGATAACTCTCAAAAGACAGATTTATTATGATGAATGTGGCAATTTTTTTTTTATGATACTCTATAACATATTTCTTATTGATTCATACATAATGATAGGTACATGTGTCCTTGTAATTTTAATCGCTTAAGCAAATATTATAAATCCTCATAATAAGTACTCATTTAAGAGAAGGGCTTATGATAGTATGCTTTGATGTATGTATATAACCAACATGACAAATACTTACTAAAATAAGGTATGTGAATATTTTTTTAAATTAAGAAATCAGAAATTAGATTTGTAGTTATCAGGTGTAGCACACTTAAATCCTTCGATGTGGATTTTCAAATAACTCACACGAACAACAAATTATTTGAAATGAAAGATCTTGAGAAAATAAAATATTGTCTTAACTTGCAACAAAACATTCCAAATGCAATATTAGTCAACTCATCAACATATACAAAGAAAATACGAATCATTTCGTATGTGAATTAATTGTACTATTGTTCCAAAGTGGTTG